>JAJPUD010003692.1:0-12375 GCA_023553655.1 Myrmecobius fasciatus | reverse complement strand
TGCAGAAAGGCAGAAATAGTAAATGCATCCTTTTCAGATCATGATGCAATAAAAATCACATGCAATATAAGGCCAGGAGAAAATAAACCAAAAGGTAATTGGAAATTAAATAATCTAATCCTGAAGAATGAATGGGTGAAAGAGCAAATCATAGACACAATCAATAATTTCATCCAGGAGAATGACAATAAGGAGACAACATACCAAAATTTGTGGGATATGGCCAAAGCGGTTTTAAAGGGCAATTTTATATCTCTAGATGCTTACTTGCATAAAATAGAGAAAGAAAAGATCAATGAATTGGGCTTATTATTAAAAAACTAGAAAAAGAACAAATTAAAAACCCTCAATTAAATACCAAATTGGAAATTCTAAAAGTAAAAGGAGAAATTAATAAAATCGAAAATAAGAAAACTATTGAGTTAATAAATAAAACTAAGAGTTGGTTCTATGAAAAAACTAACAAAATAGATAAGCCTTTAGTTAATTTGATAAGAAAAAGGAAAGAGGAAAATCAAATTGTTAGTCTCAAGAATGATAAGGGAGAACTTTCCTCCAATGAAGAGGAAATTAAAGCAATAATTAGGAGTTACTTTGCCCAACTTTATGCCAGTAAGTTTGAAAATCTGAATGAAATGGAGGAATATCTACAAAAATATAGATTGCCGAGGTTAACAGAAGAGGATATAAATTATTTAAATAGTCCCATATTAGAAAAAGAAATAGAACAAGTCATTAACCAACTCCCTAAGAAAAAATCTCCAGGGCCAGATGGATTTACATGTGAATTCTACCAAACATTCAAAGAACAATTAATTCCAATACTACACAAACTATTTGAGAAATTAGGGACAGAAGGTATACTGCCAGAATCCTTCTATGAGACCGATATGGTGCTGATAGCTAAACCAGGTAGGGTAAAAACAGAGAAAGAAAACTATAGACCAATTTCCCTAATGAATATTGATGCAAAAATTTTAAATAAGATTTTAGCAATGAGATTACAGAAAGTCATCCCCAGGATAGTACACTATGACCAAGTAGGATTTATACCAGGGATGCAGGGCTGATTCAATATTAGGAAAACTATCAGCATAATTAATTATATTAATAACCAAATTAACAAAAACCATATGATTATCTCAATAGATGCAGAAAAAGCCTTTGACAAAATCCAACACCCTTTCCTATTAAAAACACTAGAGAGTATAGGAATAAATGGGCTTTTCCTTAAAATGATCAGTAGCATCTATTTAAAACCATCAGCAAGCATCATATGTAATGGAGACAAACTAAAACCATTCCCAATAAGATCAGGAGTGAAACAAGGCTGCCCACTGTCACCATTACTATTTAATATTGTATTAGAAATGTTAGCTTTAGCAATAAGAGAAGAAAAAGAGATAAAAGGAATCAGAGTAGGTAATGAAGAAACCAAATTATCACTCTTTGCAGATGACATGATGGTATACTTAGAGAACCCTAGAGATTCAACTAAAAAACTACTAGAAACAATTCACAACTTTGGCAAAGTTGCAGGATTCAAAATTAATCCACATAAATCATCAGCATTTTTATATATTACCAACAAAGTTCAGCAGCAGGAGATACAAAAAGAAATTCCATTCCAAATAGCAGATGATAGGATAAAATATTTGGGAATCTATCTGCCAAGGAAAAGTCAGAAACTATACGAACTAAACTACAAAACACTTTCCACACAAATAAAATCAGACCTAATCAATTGGAAAAATATTAAGTGCTCATGGGTAGGCAGAGCGAACATAATAAAAATGACAATACTACCCAAACTAATCTACTTATTTAGTGCCATACCAATCAAACTCCCAAGAAATTATTTTACAGATCTAGAAAAAATAGTAGCAAAGTTCATTTGGAAGAACAAAAGGTCAAGGATTTCAAGGGGATTAATGAAAAAAAAAAAGGCAGATGAAGGTGGCCTTGCTCTACCAGATCTAAAACTATACTATAAAGCAGCAGTCATCAAAACCGTTTGGTACTGGATAAGAAATAGAGCAGTGGATCAGTGGCACAGGATAGGTTATCAGGACAACCTAGGCATTAACCTTAACAATCTAGTGTTCGATAAACCCAAAGAACACAGCTTTTGGGATAAATACTCTCTATTTGGCAAAAACTGCTGGGAAAATTGGAAACTAGTGTGGAAGAAATTAGGGCTTGACCCATACCTAACACCACATACCAAGATAAGATCTAAATGGGTTCATGATCTAGATATAAAGAGGGACTTTGTAAGCAAGTTAGAGGAACGTAATATAGTTTATCTCTCAGACCTGTGGAGGTAGAACAAATTTATGTCCAAAGAAGACTTGGAACTCCTAATTGAACACCAGATGAATAATTTTGACTATATTAAGTTAAAAAGTTTCTGTACAAACAAAACAAATGCAGACAAGATTAGGAGGGAAGCATCTAATTGGGAAATCATCTTTACATTTAATGGTTCTGATAAAGGCCTCATTTCTAAAATATATAGAGAATTGTCTCATATATATATAAGAATTCAAGCCACTCTTCAATAGATAAGTGGTCAAGGGATATGAACAGACAATTTTCAGATGATGAAATTAAAACCATCTCTAGTCATATGAAAAGTTGCTCCAAATCACTATTGATCAGAGAAATGCAAATTAAGACAACTCTGAGATACCACTACACACCTGTCAGATTGGCTAAAATGACAGGAAAAGATAACGATGAATGTTGGAGGGGATGTGGGAGGGCTGGGACACTAATACATTGTTGGTGGAACTGTGAATGGATCCAACCATTCTGGAGAGCAATTTGGAGCTATGCTCAAAAAGTTGTCAAACTGTGTATACCCTTTGACCCAGCAGTGTTTCTACTGGGCCTATATCCCAAAGAGATCTTAGAGGAGGGAAAGGGACCCACATGTGCAAGAATGTTTGTGGCAGCCCTTTTTGTAGTGGCTAGAAACTGGAAACTGAAGGGATGCCCATCAATTGGAGAGTGGCTGAATAAATTATGGTATATGAATGTTATGGAATATTATTGTTCTGTAAGAAATGACCAGCAGGACGATTTCAGAGAGGCCTGGAGAGACTTGCATGAACTGATGCTGAGTGAAACGAGCAGAACCAGGAGATCATCATGCACAGCAACAACAGTATTACATGATGATCAATTCTGATGGACATGGCTCTCTGCAATAAAGAATTGTCTCAAACCAGTTCCAGTTGTTCACTGAAGAAAACCATATACACCCAGAAAGAGGGACATGAAATATGGACCACAACGTAACATTTTCATGATCTCTATTGACATTTGCTTGCATTGTGTTGCCTTTCTCTGATTCTTTTTTTTTCTTGTAGATAGGATTTTTCTTGCATAATTTCTCAAGCATTTCAACATTATTAACATGTAGTGGACTTCCTGCCATCTGGGGGAGGGGAGGGGACTGGGGGTAAAATTTGTATTGGAAAGCTTTGTAAAGATCAAGGTTGGGGAACTACCCATACATATGTTATACAAATAAAAAGCTTAAAAAAAAAAAAAGAGAGAGAGACACTCAGCTCCTGGGTTGGGGTTTCACCTGCTGCCACACAGTCCTAGCTCTTTACTGATGGTTGTTACAGTATTCCCAGGAGTTGAGGATGGTGCTTCCCAGATGGCCCATAACAGAGCTATCACTTTAGAACCTTCTGTAGTAGCATGGCATAGCTACATGGGGCTGCTGATTTTCATCTGTTACTGTGGTTTCTAACAAGAATCCTCAATCTATTCAATAGCTGGAAGTTCCCAACATACTTTCTGCATCTCTTGAAGCAACTTGACCACTGATTCACTTGTCTGTTGAGCTCATGTGTTTTTTTACCCCTGAGGAAATAAAACTCAGAGATGATGATGGGCTGGTCATTTAGTCTCTCTTAGTTTCCCTTCCTTATGTAATTCATATTCTTCTCAACTCTGGATTCCTACAGAATATTGGCTTTAATGTTGGGATAGTTGGGAAAATAAGTATATGTCAATTGGCTTAAGCCCAGCTCCAAGGCCTCTGAAATCATCCAAATTCCTTTTGTACTTTACTAGTAATACCTAACTACTAACTAATAGCCTAATTAGTCATACTAACTAGTAGTCTAACTAGTAGTACTAACTGGTGGTCTAGAAAAGGAATATACATTTTTGTTAAAGCTTTTTATTTTCAAAACATATACATAGATAATTTTTAATATTCACCCTTGAAAAACCCTGTGTTCCAAATTTTTCCCTCTCTTCCCCTCATGCCCTCCTCAAAATGGCAAGTAATCCAATATATGTTAAACATGTGCAATTCTTCTATACATATTTACACAATTATCTTGCTAAATAAAAAAAAAACAAATTAAAAAGGGAAAAAATGAGAAATAAAATAAAATGCAAGCAAACAACCACAAAAAGAGTGAAAGTGCTATGTTGTGAACCACACTCAGTTCCCACAGTTCTCTCTCTGGATGTATATGGCTTTCTTCATCACAAGACCATTGGAACTGGTTTGAATTATCTCATTGTTGAAGAGAACCATGTCCATCAGAATTGATCATCATATAGTATTGTTGTTGCTGTGTATAATGATCTCCTGGTTCTGCTCATTTCACTCAGCATCAGTTCATGCACGTCTCTCCAGGCTTCTCTGAAATCGTTCTGTTGGTTGTTTCTTACAGAACAATAATATAAGGAACATACATTTTAAAGTAAAACAATTTCTTAGAATTAAGATAATTATCAGAGGAATAGGAAAATACATTTCAAAACCGATTCTTGAAAAAAGCACAAACTCAGCCTCAATTCTCTTCAGAGTTGTCTGGAAAAAAGTTTCTCTGAGATTCAAACCCTCAAAATGGGAAAAAGTCTTCTTCTGTCTAACTCTCTGTTACTGTCTCTATCTCTCTGACTCTGTTTCTGTCTCTGTCTCCCTCCTCTCTTTTTGACCCTTTCCTTTTCCCTCTTTCCTCTTTCCTCGTCTCTCTCTCTCTCTCTCTCTCTCTCTCTCTCTCTCTCTCCTCATTTTCCTTCTCTTTCCCCTTCTCTTCTTTCCTTTATCCCTTTTTCTCTCTTTCCCCCATCCCTATTTCACTTTCTGTCCCCTTTTTGCTTTTTTTCTCTCTTTCAAATTCTCCTTCTCTTGCCTTTCCCCACCTCTCTCATATCTCTTTCCTCTAGTTTCTAGTGGGTGCTTGAATCTCAATATCCTGAGGCGATGGTGATTCTTCCACTGCTTGGCAACCAAGAAATGTCTCTTCTTTCTCCTTGGGGTCTCAGCCCATTCTGAGTAGCTTTTAAGTTGACTCTTTTGTGGTTGTATCTCCTTCTACACCAGACACGGCTATGATTGCTTCTGTTGAAGTTGGGAAGGGGACCCCAAAAGTTTAGGGCCATAGATCAGTGTCCGAAGTGTCTCAAAAGAATTTGCAGGCTTGAACCCATTTCCTTAGTTAAGGGGCAAAGTTTATTGTACTTGTAACTCTATTATAAGCAGAATGAATTCTAAGAGAATACAGCAGAGAAACAGAAGTAAGGAGACACATTTATCCAGCTTTCTATCATTGACATGCTGCATGGAGGAGTGGTCTCTGGAATTGGTTCTTGCTGACAAGATTACCAGCCAGCAATGAATTGAGAAAGTGGTCTCTAGAAAAACAGATTATCTATCTGACAGTCAGCAATGAACTGAGGAGTTGTCTATTCACTTTGTCTCAGGAGTTGGATCTGTGGGACTATCCTGAGGCCAGAAGCTATCTGAGTCAGCAATGAATTGAGGAGTATCCTACAGACTGCCAGAATAGAAGCCCCTCAAGGTCAGTGTATCCCCAAACCACCACCATATTTCCCTAGAAGCTATACCATATCACTTCTACATATTAGGGAAGTAATTAATTTCTTCTTCTAACCTGAAGGTCTCTCTTACCATCCCCCAACCCCAATATAATTCCTCTTCTATTCCCTGCATTTCTTCATGATGCCATCAGTCAATGCTATAAGCATATGGTCCCCTTAGAAAAGCAATCTTAATTGTGTCCAGATTGTACCTGATGCTCAGGATAGTAGGAAATTCAGGATCGTCCTTTTCTAATCCTTTGCCACTTATAAAACAGGGGTGTTGGATGTGATGATTATTAAGACCCTTTCTAGCTCTTTGCAGTTTGTATCTCTGTGAAATGGCTTGCCCAGGCTCATAAAATTTATAAGTAGAAAACCCAGTTCTTCTACTCTAGATTCCAAGGTTTTCTCTATCATGCTATCCTTTCTCTAAAATGGGCTCAAACAGGTCCCATTACTACCCCCATCCATTTACCTAACAGAAATAGTCCCTACTCTACCCAGTATAAATGCTACTTCTAGCATGGGATCACACCAAAATATTGTTGTACTGTACCACAGTACTCTGTTCCCAAACTTTCCCCTGGTTTTCTTAGAGTACTCAGAATTTTCTGAGACAAATATTTTCCCCCAGAGATACCTACCTGGCTCGTCTAATTAGCACATCAGTGATTTCTAGGAGGAAAAGACGAAACAAGACAGAGATGAGACATGAAAACCAAAGTGGAGACATTCTCCAAGAGATCAATTCTATAACTGCTTTTAGTAGGTTATAAAGGATTGCCCTGTGATCCTTTGCCAAAAGGCAAATCACCTCATCTCCTACTTCACAACTTGGATTTGGCTTCCAGTCTAAAAACCGTGATTGTTTAGTGCTTTTGCATTCACAAAGAAATGCCATGTGCTTTATGGCTAAATATAAGGAGGAAAATGCCATTTGAGAAATGTCCCAAAGTAGCACACTTCTGCATGCAAAATGCGGGTGCCTCTTTGGACCATTTATGTCCATTTGTTCTCTGGCCAGGTTCTGATTGGCACAGAATAATAATCAAATCCTTCTCTCCCTCACTCCCAGATCTCTATTTAAGGGTACTTGTCAAACTGATTCAACTCTCTGCAGCATGTGTGCCTTTGTGAGCTGAGCCACAAGGAAAGAAGGGTCTCATTCTCTTAAATCACCCAACCTGCAGAGCTCATAAAGAAAAAAGGGAGGGGAGTGCATTTCTTATGCAGACAAGTCTATTATTATTGACCAAGATACCTGCAAAAAGGAATGACCTCTATATTTTTAGATAACAACTGTTTTAAGAATAACTAAGGACAAAGCTAAAGACTAACTTTGCAAGGATGAGAAATTACATGAAGATTATTAGCACAAAAAAGTTGCAAGCTGTCAGCCTTGAAAGCAACACCCATGTAAAGTCTCTTTTTTGTGACTCCAACAACCTTTTCTGCTTGTTTGATTCTTCTTTAGTTTTTTTATTCCATAATAAAGACAAAAGTGAAATGAATCAAGGAACAGAGAACCAGGGCCCACCCCCATTCCACCCCCATCTTGTTTCTTGGCATTGCATAATGTCCCTGGTTAGTTCAGACTACGGAAAGCCTCACATTATGCATGTGAGTCTTATATGAGCAAATTAGTTCAGTTCTGGACTGTGGCTGCAGACTACACCCCTTCCCCCAACCAGCTGCCTCGAAAATGCTTGTGCTTGGATGCAAAAGAGATCCTAGGAGAGCATGTGGATGGCTCAGTTGCACATCTATCACCACTTTGGCATCCCATGGAAAAACAAATCAAAGCCCACACCCTAATTGTGTTGGGTCAATAGTGTCACCTTTGGACTCACTCAAATGGATGTGTGATCTCACTCTGTGAGTATTTCCTTCCCCTGTGCAGATCTCAACCCATCCCTTTTGGCTCATCCTTTGGGACTCTTGTCCACATTCTCCCATGTGTTCACCACAGGGAATGTGCTAGGGACATTTCTCAGTTTCTCCTGACATGAAGATGATATGAATGGAGGGCATTTCTTTCCCTTATCTCCAGCTCTTTCATCTTCCTCACGTTTAGTTGATGACATCTTTCCAATCCTACATAATTTCTATTTGTGATGTATTACAATTTATTCCACCTTCACCATGGACCACTCCATTTATTGCCCATGAGTGATGTTCGTTTTGGAGTTTTGGTAAAGTCTAATGTTCTACAACTTTAAGTCATATTCCACAGCCAAAGAGCAATGGACCTGAATCAGTTGAATCCTAGCCCTGTCACTGATTAGCCATGTGACTTTGGACAAAGGATTTAATCCTTCTGGGCCTCAATTCCCCCATCTTTAAATACAAGGTTAGAATAAATGAATTCTAAGGTACCTTTCATCTCTAATTGACAATTCTTTTAACTTATATTGAAATTTAAAATATGGACCTTATTTCAGTGAGGGGCTTTAAAAGAACTCTGTAACTTCTTAGTGCCAATATAATCCATTTTTTTCCCTCTTATTTGATTTCATGTCCACCTGATCATTCATTTGCAAGTATTCCCCCCAAGACAGGATTGGATACTCAGTGTTAACAATTAGACATTTGCCCAAAAAATCTAAGAGAAAATCTGCCCTATTTTTTCCAAGCAACAAGACCCAGCCATCCATAAAAATTATATCTATTCATCTGGTATTATGAGTAGCAGCATGGTGTAATAGATAGAGCAATAGTCTCAGACTCAGGAAGACCAGGATTCCTGTTCCCAACACTTACCAGTTGTGTTTCTCTGGCAAAGTCATTTAATTTTTCTGTGCCTCAGTTTCCTCATTTGTAAATTATGGCATTGGATTTGATAGTCTCTAAAGTCTCTTCTAGTTCTAAATCTATGTTTCTGTAATCGCTCAGGCTGTTTGGGGTAAGCTACACAATACAGCCCTTGTTTTTCCTTATGGAGGAAGATTTTTGCCTCCACTAATTCCTCCTTCATGCCTCAGTGGGATGTGAAGGTGACTCTAAGTCTCGAAGGTTACACCAGTAAAGCATAAGCCTTCAAGCTGGAAAACCTTCAAGGCTGGATTTAGTGACAGATTGTATTTCTGTTTTCCAAGAACCAGCACAATTGAGTTCTAATATAGTTAAAATCAGAAGGCTAAACATTAAACATTGAATTTCTTCATCCTCACCATCTCCCAGAAATCTTTTACTGAGGCAAACAAAGAATGATTGAGATTTCCGTAGCTAGATGGAACATCCATACCCAGTGAGACGGAAGAGCCTTGGCAATCCCAAGAGAGGAAATCAGTCAATCAATCAGCAAGCATTTATTAAGCATCTATTATGCACCAGGCATACTCCTTGAAGTCTTGGAAAACCCACCTCTGACCTATTCTTTCTGTGTGAGATTGGGTATAACATTTAACTTCTCAGTTCTTTCTTTGAAATTGTAGGTGATCAGTGAATTGCACATCAGCATTATACAGACCCTCCCATATAATACAGGAGTACACAACACACACACACACACACACACACACACACACACACAAAAAAATTTCCTGAGTCCTGCATCTCTCATGATGAATCTGGCAGCCATAGGTCTTCCTTCCCATGACTGTTTCAGCCTTTTAGCACTAATTCAGTTAATGTGAACTGGCTCGATTTAGGCAGCCGGATGCTTCCATCTTCTCCCTTCTGGCCATGACCCAGATTTCTAGCCAATCTCTAAAATGCAAAGTCCAGGGAGCCCATCACCAAGTCAGAAAGGTCTGGCCCTCCTTCAACAGCTGCAACTTTTCCCAAGAATGCAGATGGGAAGTGTTTCTGTGAGACTGTGTCACAACAGGTTGGGAGCCCCACTCCTGCCCCTTGCCTTTAGTTTGCTGGCAATATGTGTGACCTCAAGCATCATACCTTCTTGCATCTATAATTCTGGATGCCAGGGCCATTGCTAAGGGAACATTACAGCACCTAAGTCCTGCCATTCATCTTTAAGTTGTACGGGTAAATCACACTGTCTGCTACCCAGTTCTAAGCATTGCTATTGCAGGGAAACCAGGTGCTAAAAAACAAAAGGCACAGCCTCAAAGTATTTGGAGGAAGCCCTTTAAAAAACAGTCAGCCTATAGCCTAGGAAAGAACACCATCCTTTGCCATGTTGACTGGGGTGAGGGACAGGGGAAGGGAAACGGGGACTGGGCTGACTAACACTTTCAGTTCTTTTTCAGCACCAGCTGGCAGAAACACTGCCTTCTTTCCCACAGGCTGCCTTCCTGTGTCCCTGCCCAGAAGCCTTGGCCCTTTCCAAAGCACGAACTGGACCCAAGGGCAGCTCTGCCCAGAGTCATTCGGATATCTTGATAGAGCCTTAATTTGTGGCTCCTGGTAGGAGAAAGTGAGAGAAAGCCTCTCAATTAAGCAGCAAGACAAGACCAGAGCTAAATCTCTCTGACTTGGATCACAAGATCATTTATCAATATTGTATCTTAATTTTCTCCAGTCAGTTTCTTTTTATTTATTGTATGCCTTGAATTTAGAAGTACATTTAGATTGGAATAATAACCCACATTTCAGAGATCTTTGAGGTTTACTTTTAAGGGAGAGAGCAAGGTCTAAAGGAGAGAGTACTGACTTAGAATTAGTGAGACCTGGATTCAAGTGCTGCCTTTCACCAGTTAGCTGTATAAACACAGACAAGTGAGTTTCCTCATCTGTAAAGGTGGAATAATACCAAAACCCTTTACCTCCCTGTGCTGTTTGGAAATTCAATTGAGAAAATCTATGTAAAGTATTCTGCAAATTATAAAGTGTCTTCTCTGTGCATGTGTGTATGTATGTATGTATTTATCTACACCTGTGATAAGGAGATACAGGAGAAAGAGCACTTGTTTTTAGAGAGAGGGCCTGGGTTCAAATCCTAGCTCACCACTTACTATTGTAATCTTGGAGAAGTAAAGGCTTCTAAGGTGCTTTCTATCTCTCATCTATGCTCTTATGATTTTATCCACATAGAGAACTCCTGAATGAATGAATAAATGAATGAATGAAAGAGCATTTAAGTGCTAAAGATACAAACCCAAGGCAGACAATCCTTGCCTTCAAGAAGTACACATTCTATAATGTGGGAAAACATCTTACATGATTGTACAAACACAATCTATATCAAATTACTTACCATCGTAGGGAGGAAGTTATAAGGAAGGGAAAGAGGGAGAGAAAATTTGGAACTCAATATTTTTAGTGAATTTAAATTGTCTTTACATATAATTGGAAAAAAATTAAATACTATAAAAATATACCTTAAAAAGTAAACATTTTAACAGGGAAACAATACAAAAAAGGGAGTAAGAGCTGGAAAGAGGCTGATGATATGTCTATGGCAAAAAGTCTTATAAACTGGTAGAAAATACTGTGGTAGGCCTGTGATTGAGAGCCCCCAGGATCCCCCAGGGGCAGAAGGCTGTGTTCTGTTTGGAGGAGGAGGAGGAGGAGTTTTTAGAGATGACAAGGAAGTAGCAAATGGCAACTGGTCTGTAATTTACAGTCTTAGGTAATTGTCTGAGGTACTAAGGAATTAAATGACTCTTCCAGAGTCAACCTGTAAGAAAGTCAGAGGCAAAACTTGGACCCAGGCCTTCCTAACTCCGAGGTTTTCCTATTATGTATTCTGCCATATTGCCTCCAAGTGAATGCTGTGCTCTACAAATGTGCATTATTATTTGCATAATTAATTTCTTCATAACAACAGATTGTTCAAAACAGCCTCACCTATATTATTATATACCTAGATATTACTTATATGCATTATTATATGTGTATATTATACATTATCTTATTTAAACCTTGGAATTAGTTTGTGAATTAGCTATTACAGATAATTCCATTTCACAAAAAAGGAAATTGATTCTTTTTAGGCTGATTTCCTTTGTAACTTTAATTCTTTCTAGGTCTAAGTTACAAAGATGCTCTGAGTGAGTAGCAAAACTGAGATTCAAACCCAAATCTCTGACCCCATATATTCACTATCTTCTGAAAATCAAGAGTATTTTAAAAGGCAGTGAAATTACATGGAAAGCCTAGTCTCAGGAATCAAGTATATGGGAAGAGGAAAGGCCAGAAAGGATCCCTGTCCTTACTCCCCTATTACCCAAAGAAGCAACATGGTGAATCCAAGGAAGAAGTAGGTGTATAAGGTCTGGTTCTATTAAAGACAAGCTCTATGACCTTGGGTAATCATTTAATCTGTCTGAACTTTGGTTTGCTTATATGCAAAATGCAATTTGTTCTACCCAATTCAAAAAGATTAACCTATCTTGCTACAATTTTAAAAATTAAGTGGATTTCCCAAATTATGACATGTAACTGAAAAGGCATGCCATTGAGTTGGTCCATCAGGATCTGAGGCAGGTGCTATAGGTGACCAATGAGCTGGGACCAGAATTGGACAAGAAGAGAATGGGATGGCTTGCAGGTGGGAAACTGAAAAGGGCTTTCAGTGCTGCTCTCTGCCTTCTTTTCAGCATCAATGGC
>JAJPUD010003691.1:201546-233464 GCA_023553655.1 Myrmecobius fasciatus | reverse complement strand
TTTTTTTTTTTTAAAACACGTTTCTCTAAGGGACAAGAATCACCTTGTAGGTTGCCTTAAAACAGTTATTGCTACAGTGTCTTTCAGGTCAAATCTCCTCCTTAACTGGAGGACTTGAGAAGAAAAGCAAAGGGAATGGGGTCCAGATCTTAGTTTTAGGAATCACACAATGTGGTGGGACAGAAAGCCCAAACAGGTTTCCTAGCAAGTAGTTCATGTCACCCATATGGCATCCAGTGAAAAGATCTTGAGTAAGAAGCAACACCCAATGAGGATACTTGATTGGGACCCTACACCTAAACCAGCAAGAGGGACAGACACATCCCAGCAGTTCTCCCAGGCTAATCCCATGTTTCTGTTTTGCTGGTCCATCCCCTTACTCTACTTTGCAAGACCCTGAGGTTTGTATGGATGCAATTATTTCTCCTCTCCACTACTATCCTCCTTTGTAGCTCATTAACATAAAAGTTTACTTACCTGAGGTGATTGGTTATGTTTAAGAGTGCTCTAAATTTACTGGCTTTTGAGTCAATTTGATGAACATTTATTACATACTTCTTGTTTGTAAGACATTGTGTTAGTCATTGGAGATACAAAGTAACACATGCCCTGGAGACAGTCCCTGCCCACGAAGCACATATGCTCTGCTTTGTGATCCAAAATATAGATAGATCAGGGGTACCCAGACACTGAGGATGCTGAAAACTAAGAAAAATCAACAGCTTCAGTAGGAGAGGGATGACTCTTGTATTTTAATCATTTCGTTATTACTCCCTCTTTCCTTTCTACCTCCAAACATCCAGAGATTGAGAAATTCTTTGTTCCAGTCCAGAGCTATTACATGGAACTTTATAAATTATAAACTGATCAATAAGGGTGCTTTGAAAGTGCTTAAAATTGAATAGATTAGTACTTGGCAAGAACAAGAATTCTCTTTTTACAAGGCCTACCTTATAATAGATAAGATGGAAAAGCAGATGTTTCTACAAGTAATAGAAAGGGCTTTTTACTTGGGGGGTTGGGACCTGGAATGGGAGGGGAACCCAAAACCTAGCCAATATACACCTTTCCCAGAGGTAAAGTCTGCTCCCCCCCTTTGGGGAATTAAATAATAAAATATAACCACAGCCACAAAAAAAAGTATAGCAGCAAGAGAAATCTGAGCAGATCCTGAAAAGGAATGGGAAAATAATTCAGCCAGATACCGGTGAGGAGCAGAGACTCAGCTGCTGAGTCTGGCCCTGACCGTGATGGGGTGGGAGAAGGGGCGGCGGTTCCTGGGAGTTGTAGATGAATAGCAGTTGTGGGTCCATTATTGACCGCGTTTATTCACTAATGCAGCAGATTTCAGATTCAGCTGTCAGGACGGCATCAGAGAACTGCTGAAGTAGTTGTAAAGCATCTACTTTCTCCTAATGAGAAGTCTGACCGGAATGCAACTTTTGTATTTTGAGAACATTCTTCTTCTCCGGCTGAAGCTTTCAATATTGATCAGCAAAGCCCTGCAGAATGGAGTAGCTGCTGAGGCGGGAATGGGCTTGGCAAACCTCATGTGGCTTGGCTGACAGCCTTCCCTAGGCTGGGGGGAGGCTGAAGGAGGGGAGGAGGTCACAGTGGAGGAAAAAGGGAAAACAGCAAAGGAAGCCAGATGGATGACTGGGAGTTGGGTTAGGCAGTCACACTGGTAAGACAAGCCGACAGAGAAAACCAACAGCTTGGGGAGGGGGCAGAACTGGCAGCAGTGACCAGGGAATCCTTCTCTAAGGACAAGAAACAGCACTCTTTCCCAGACTTATGGATAAAGGGTATAGATAGGTTATTTCCCACTGTAAATTTCAACTGGTCTAGCATCAATCAACAAGCACTTTCTTTGTGCCTGACACTGGGTTAAGCCTTAAAAACTCACAGGGCAGAGGGTACCAAACTTGAAGTCCAAGTCGAATTCTGCCTCAGATATTTACCAGTTGTGTGTCTGGGCAGGTCAAAATTAACCACTTTCTGCTTTAGTTTCCTTAACTGTCTCTTTTTTTTTTTTTTTTTTTTGCTGAGGCAGTTGAGGTTAAGTGACTTGCCCAGAGTCACACAGCTAGGGAATGTTAAGTGTCTGAGGCCAGATTTGAACCCAGGTCCTCCTGACTTCAGGGCTGGTGCTCTATCCACTGCACCACCTAGCTGCCCCAGTTTCCTTAATTGTAAAAGGGGTGGTAATAATCATAATATTTCACAGATATGCTATGAGAATCAAATGAAAAATATATGTAAAACACTTTTTTACTCAAAGGTGTTACACAGAGGTTAGCTTAAGATATGAGTGTAATGTGCAAAAATGTTTGTGGCAGCCCCTTTTGTAGTGGCAAGAAACTGGAAACTGAATGGATGCCCATCAATTGGAGAACGGCTGAACAAATTATGGTATATGAATGTTATGGAACATTATTGTTCTATAAGGAAGGACCAGCAGCATGATTTCAGAGAGGCCTGGAGAGACTTGCATGAACTGATGCTCAGTGAAGTGAGCAGAACCAGGAGATCATTATTCACGGCAACAACAATACTATATGAGGAACAGTTCTGATGGACATGGCTCTCTTCAACAATGAAATGTTTCAAACCAGTTCTAATTGTTCAGTGAAGAAAGCCATATACACCCAGAGAGAGGGATGTGGGAATTGAGTGTGGACCTCAACACAGCATTTTAATGCTTTCTGTGAATGTTTGCTTGCATTTTGTTTTCCTTCTTAGGTTTTTTTCTCTTTCTAGATCTGATTTTTCTTGTGCAGCAAGATAACTGTATAGATATGTACACATATATTGGATTTATCATATATTAAAACATATTTAACATGTATTAGACTACTTGCCATCTACAGAAGGGGGTGGAGGGAAGGAGGGAAAAATTTGGAACAGAAAATTTTGTAAAGATCAATGTAGAAAAATTACTCATATGTTCTGTAAATAAAAAGCTTTTATAAACAAACAAAAAAGATATGTGAGTGTAACAGAATAATACTATGTTGTATGATATGAAGAAGGGAATGATTTTTAGGAAAATCTGGGGAAATTGATATGATTTGATGCAGAGTAAAGTGAGCAAAACCAGAAAAACAATTTATACTATAAAAATATTGTAAAAAAGACAAATTTGAAAGACTTAAAATCTATGCAATGACCAAACATAGTTCTGGAGGACTTTGTTGCCCACCTCCTTACAGATAAGAGTTAGACTAAACCTGTGGAATGACATATTTATGGATGGAGTCAACATAGGAATTTGTTTTGACTCTTCTTATCTGTTATGAGTTTTTTTCTTTTCTTTTCTTTGGTGGGGGAAGGAAGAAGAATAGAAAACATAAATGCTTGACAATTGAAAAAAATTAGCTATTATTTTTATTCTTACCACTAACCACCAACACCACTACCTCATGATCTTCTTTCCCCCCTCCTCTTCCTTCATCATCATTGTTGTCTTCATCTGTTGTTGCCTTGCTCATTTTCGCTATCACCTTCCTCATCTGTGTCTTCTTCAGCTTTGCTGTCCTGTTCTTCCTCATCTTCACCATCATCTTCCTTATCTTTGTTATTGTCTTTGTTGTCTTCCTTGTCTTCACCATCATCTTCAGTGTCTTTCTCATCTTCACCGTTATCTTCCTCAGCTTTGTCATCATCTTCCTTGTCTTTGCCATCATCTTCCTGTCGGTTGTCTTCATCTTCTCTGTCTTCCCCATGTTTGTTGTCTTCATCTTCTCTATCTTTCTTTGTTGTCACCTTTTTTTTTCTCCTCCTTTTCTTCCTCCTCCGACCACCATATGATTACTCACTCCTCCTCTCTTCTTCCTCTTACAACATGATTATCAAATGCACGTTAGTTAACTTCAGTACATCTCCTCCCCCATAACTCTGCCTAACAGATTTTGACCAAAAAGTTTAGGCTTTTTCAAGATATAGGATAAGGAACAGAAATCAGAGAATTAGCGGATTGAATCTATCTGTATCCAATGAATAGAACACCCTGTAGGAACACAGTTGGAAAAGTGCAAGAACCTTCATTTTTACAAATAGACATTTTAGATTTAAAGTAGGAGGAATTGCCTTCTAGATTCTGGAAAGATAAAGGGGTGATTACAAAGAGGCTTCTTTTCAAAATGGGCTGGAAACCTGGCAATGCCTTCTTTAGGGAGGTGCCCCACGTAACAACAGCTTCTTCCTGTAGCATTTCCTATCCTCATCCAAGAAATGGAAGCCTGAAGAATGGCTGCTCTGGACTTCAGTTCATGGGTTGTAAGGTTAGTATTGGGAGGGGAGGAAGGAGGAGGGGTCCCATTAGCATTCTTGGTTAGTCTTACAGTTCTCTGAGATGGTGTTTGGTTAGTCTGAAATTCTCCAAAGTATTGTTTCAGTATGAGAAAGTCAAGCAGGATGTTATAAGGCTTGGGCTTTTTTTTCCCCAAGGGGGAGAGGAAGTAGGAGGGAGAGAAAATAAATGCTTGTTAATTGAAAAAAAATTAATTAAGAAAGTCAGGCAAACTGTTCTCTTAACAGGCTTGGCATCCCAGCCTTGGCCAAACCCTGCAAAACATTCTGATGTTCCAACAAAATAGCAGCCTCATTGCTACTCTGTCTGCATAAATATCCCAAGGAAAGCGGGGATGTCCACTGCTGAAAGGGTCCCAGGCAAAAACTGACCAGTTTATGTCTCCTATGCTCCATCAGCTGGTGCTAAGTTACTTGAAAGAAACAAATCAATCTGCCTCCTATCTATTCATCAAACACCAGATCCCACACTAATGAGTTTGTTCTAAAACTTGTAATAGCCAGCAAGAAAAACCACAAATAAACCCTCCTTTTGCTTTTAGAGCTCAGCCTCTGGAAAACCATATGGCCCTGCCAGTAAACAGTTCAGCCCAAGGGTTTAATAAAAGGAGATTTCATTTCCTCTGCCAAAATAAATGGAATGCTATAGAGGTTTTGAAAGCCAAGATTTAATGATAATACCCACTACCTGGCATGGTAGGTGTTTTCTTGTCAAACTTGTGCTAATTGAGTCCTTCCTAAGGAAGGTACCTGCACTTCTGGGATGGGGAGGTGGAGATAAACCTCATTCTGCAGGATGCTTTCTTGGCTCTGACCTTCCAAGCACGAGCCCTACGATGTAGCGGAGCTCAAGGGCCTTTCTTCTTTTACTATCACACTGAGTGACTACTGAGGATCCGGGGTTAACCCTTCCTCCCGCCTCCAGGCTCCCTCCTCACTCCCAATATCCCCAGCTCTCTCGGGGAACCTTCCCATCCCACAGCATCTTCAGGCCTGCATCAGCCCTTGGTGCTTCCCTCCCCCATCCTCTCCTCACGATGTCCTGCGGCTGAGCGGCCCATTGTATGATGCTGCGGATGACAGAGGGAGCGGCCTCTGCCAGCCTGGGGAGCTCCACATTAGGGCAAACTCCAGGATGGAAGGAGAAAGCCCAGACGGGCCTGGCTGATGAAGGCCGCCTTTACACTGTCATCGAGGTGGCTCCCAAAAGCAATGGCACTATTAAGCTGTTCTGGAGCCGGCCAGCGCGCATGGCCCACTTCTCATCACATTTCTGCCTGAGAGGGCACTGCGAAGGTCAAAGTGCTACAAATGCATCTTTATGTTAATGATCCCTTCACCTGGCGATCCATGTTGATACTGCTTTGCATTCCCTGTTGGTAAGAATGTCACCCAAAGAAAACAATGCTGGTAATTTGTTCTCCAACCTTTTCTCATTCCTAGCCCCCTCCCCCATCAGATCCTCAGCTGTCAGTACTTGATGGTGGGCTACCTCATTTCTGCAAGGGAAAAACTGAGGTACAACTAACAGAAGGGTCAGGCAAGAGGGGAGAAGAAGAGGGAAGGAGGGAGGGAGGGAGAGAGAGAGAGAGAGAGAGAGAGAGAGAGAGAGAGAGAGAGAGAGAGAGAGAGAAGGAGGAAGGAAGAGAGAGAGAGAGAGAGGGAAGGAGGGGGAGAGAGAAAGAGAAAGAAAGAGGGGGGAGGGAGGGAGAGAGAGAGAGGGAGGGAGAGAGAGAGGGAGAGAGAGAGAGAGAGAGAGAGTGAGAGAGAGAGAGAGGGAAGGAGGGGAGAGGGAGGGAGAGAGGGAAAGGAAAGCATGAAAAGAAAAAGAAGGGAGAGAAATGGGAAGAGAAAAAGAGGGGAAGGAAAAGGAAAAAGGAAGGAGGGGGGAAGGGGGGAGAGAGGAAGGAGAGTGAGAACAAGAGAGAAACCAATTTAAACACTGAAAACAAGAAGACTGGGATTCTTTTCCCTGCAGTTGCCAGTCCTGGCGACTCTCCGGCCCTCTCCTGGTTGGGGGGGGGTGTTTGGAGAGCCCTTTGGCCTCTGAGCATCCACGGGAATTTTCTGCCCCTCAGAGGCGCCTTGGAGCCCATTGTTCTTGGGGCACAAAAGGCTGAGTCCCTGGGATGACCAACCAAGTAGAAAGGCATGCTAGGGTGGTGGGGAGAGGGGGGAGGAGAAGCTGGTCTCCTTGCTGCTAGAGACCTAATGTGTGACTTTCCTTGTGGGCGCGGGGCTGGTTTGGGCGGCTCTCACATTTTGGACTGAGGCACGGCCAGAAGTGGGAGGCCAGAGCTTCCCCCACTTTCCTGTCATTCCTTCACAAAGGTCGTTGCAGGAGACGGACAGGGAATCTACTCCTTCCCAGTGGCCGCTGCCAGATTCTCTGGAGTTAGAGAGGTCCCCTGACGGAAGGACCCTGGGGCATAAGGATAGGCAGCTTGGAGCGTGTATCAGAGACATTTACAATGTATTAATTCAGCCATCAAAAGTTTCACACACACACATCAGTGGGCCCAGGACAGAGAAGTCATGCAGGCCTCTGACTTGGAAGGGTACTTTTCTGCTTACTTTGGGCAAGTGACGTCAGCTCTCCAGCCCTCAGTCTCTTCCTCTATAAAAATGAGACGGGTCTAGCTGTTCTCTCAGGTTCCTTCCAGGTTCCAAATCTATGAGGCTATTTATCACTAGCTTTCCTCTTATTATTGGATTAATGAACTCTATCTCCTAAGTGTCATCAATACTGCCATCATCAGTAGGTGATGGTGAATAAACTCTTGCCGGGGAGGAGGAATTGGGGGACCTGTAGGGTGTTCAGAGCCATAATGAAGAGGGGCTACAGTGATGACACAAGGGGTTCATTTCCTCCCTGCAGCAGCAATTATTTTTTAATTCCCCCTCCCCCTAACTCTCACACCGAGAGCTGGACTGTCTCTTTTGAGACCTCTGCCCTCTCTGCCTTCTCCCTAATTGTTTGGGGAACTGTCTGCTCCAGATAAAATATTCTTAGTTTGAGTCTGTTTGTCCAAGTCAAACTGAATCCTGTTTTTCTGAAGTTCCAGCTCTTGAAGTAATTTCCTCCTTTTCCTCCTCCTCTACCTGTTCTTTGTGCCCTTGTGGTAGAAGTCATTGCTGCTAGCTAGCATCCCTACCACACAGGCTAGATGTGTTTTTTAGTTTTTTCTTAAAAAGCAGAGAAGCTGTGTTCAAGGACTGATTGGTGCAGCCCACCAAGAGTCAGAGGCTCAAAGACCGCCGTCAGCATAGCGTTCTGGGTGAAGATGGAAGTCTGGCTAAACCAGTGTTATATCCTCATGGAGAATCCTTTCCATGCTATTTTAAAAATAGTTTTATTTTGTTAAATATTCCTAGTGTTAACTACATTTCTTTTTAAGTGTTGGGATGGCATATCAGTGTGTCATTTCAGTCCAATTCTGATTCTGAATTATTATTGCTCCACTCTGAACTGAGCCTGGCTCCTACCCTTCACCTTTTCCCTTTGCTTTGGGTTTCCCTTCTTATCCGAAAAACAGATTTTAAGTCTTCCCTCATTTTTTCTTGAACCTGCCTTACACTTTCTTCTGTGGGTCTAGGTGTCCTCAGCTCAATCTCTCTGACTTTCTTGACGACAGAAGTTCTGTGACAGGGACTCCCTAGTTCCTACTCTACCCTCACCGAGACAACCACTGTGGCTTCCAAGGCTGGTCGAATCTTTTACTAGCTGATTTGTTGCTATGGAGAAGAGCCCTGATGAATAAGGTACACAGCCAAACTGCCAACAAATATTACTCGTAAAAGAGGGCTGGTGTCATTTAGCTCTAATAATTCTCGGTTTCTTGGCTCTGACCTTTTGTGTTCATAAATGCAGAAAAGACTGCAGCTGATGAGCTCATATCAACATGAGAATAGTGGCAACATAATAACAGGCAGAAAAATATTCAACAGACAGAAAGAAGGATGTGCAAATCGAATCGCTGGACAAGGAGGAACCTGAGGTCATCCCAGAAGATGTGTGGTTCACCATATTCTGTTTTTTTCCCCCTCTAACTCTCTTAGTATAATATTAATGATAATAAAATGTAATATAAACCCCATTTTCTATTACAGACAATAATAAAAGCAAATAATCAAATACAAAATAATAGGTGAAATTTTAACAGAAACTCAGCATTTAACAAGTAGAATCAATAAATCAGCTGATATAAAAACAAGCAAAGACTTTTTTTTGTTCCATGTTTTCTTTCCTGACTGCTACTTCTAGCTGGTTTTTGCCCCCCCCCCCCTTTTTGTATTTGCTTTTAATATGAAAGCATGGAGCTTCATTTGTCCTATTAATATGTGTGTACATGTGTAATACACACATATAACATATAAAGAATTAATGTTTTTAACAGTGTCTTTAATCTGGTATTTAACTTCTGCTGACTCCCTAGAATCAGGGATGCTGTTTTGTTCCCTCAGAGATCAGAGGCCTTGAATAGAGGCAATAACACTCTGTTAATCAAAAGAAAGTATCCCTTAGTTTATCATGAGCAAGAGAGGGGACCCTTTGACTCTGAACCTGATGAGGGATGCTTTATTTTTCAGGAAGATTCTTTTTCTTCTTCAAGGTATACCTAAAATAGTTTTATTATTATTGTTCTGTTTGATCAAAAAATGTCTTCATTTTTCTTTGCTATTACTGAATTTTGTCCTCTGCTTCATGATTACTATGAAATTTAAGTCAGAAGCTGCCTGGGCAGAGAGGGAATTCTGATTAGCAGAATGAACTCTGCCAGTCTCTGAATCTATCTCCCAGAGGAAATGCTAGTACATTAATAAATTGTCCTTGGCAGTCTCTGGCTAACACATAGTGGAGAGAGTTTTTCTTTCACGTAAATAGAGTTGCAATCCCCTTGTACCCATCTCTTTTCCATGTTTTGTTTAGGCCTTTCAATGTTTTCCTAAATGTTTCACACATAATTTTGCATGGACCAATAATTACATTATGTTACATTAACATACTATACTCTTTTTGTATTTTCCACTTTGGGGACATGTTAATTCATAGGAACATAGGCTTATCCCTGGAAGGAGTCTCTAACTTCACTGGCTCCAAACTTCTCATTTTACAGATGAAGAAACTTGCACAGGATCACATAGCTGCTAATGTCTGAGGGAGAATCTGAATTTAGGTTTTCCTGACTCTAAACCCACTACTTTTACTAGTACAAATAGAACAGAGAAGAGTGTTTTTGTACAAATGGATAATTTTTCCTTTTCTAAAATAAAGTCTTAGAGATGAAATCACTGGGTCAAAATGTTTGCTCAACTACAGTGTACTGCCATATTCTTCCTGAAAAGACCTGCACCATCTATACCCCCACCAGCAAGACACAGACTACCCATTTCTTCATAGGCTTACCAACACTAGATTTTACATGCTATTTTATTGTGGATTAAAAAAAAAGGTTTTGTTGATGACTTTTGTCTTTTTCAGTGATCATTCTCCCCCCCCCCCATAAACCTCCCTTGTAATAAAGAAAAACGATTAAAGCAAATATGTCTGATACGGACACCTTGTCCATTAAAGTATGGGGGTAAGGGTAAGGAGCTGAAAAAAGGGACCCTTGGATCTATTAAGTTTTCTTTGCTCACTTGATAAAATTTTAAAATGCTAAGTGGTAGACAAAGAGTTTTAAGCTCTTAAAGTATGAAGCTGTGTTTATACTTTACGATTTCTTTAAAACAGAGAGCTTCTGAACTTTTTTGTGTGTCATAGACTTCTAACTGATGGACTGATAAAGTCCATCCTCCTCTGAATGCTGCAAACCCTCAGCCGAGACAGAAAGCTTTGAGGAACTCTTCAGAGTTCCCCAAGGTAGAGGAGGACGTTTCTTTCACTTCCCCATTCCTCCAAAGGAACACCTGGTGGAGAGGAATCCAATGAATTGGCCAGGATTAACTCTGGGAGATGAGATAGTTAGTCCTGGCAGAAGAGCACTGAAATTCAGAGAGGCCAGCTGAGTAACTTATCCAGAACAAACACAGTCTAGAAGAGAACAGTGTGAAATCTGCCATTGCATTGGGACCTCTACAGCCCTGCAGGTGGGATCTGTATTGGATACATGTACTTCCTAAGCATGTGCTTCTCCACTAGTCTGTTAGGGGCTCTGTGTATTTGTAGTAAAATAAGCCCTAAGTGTACAGAAGGAATGTTTTGTTTTTATTATTTGTATTTATTTTCATTTCAGTAAATACCTTTGTTTTGAGCCGTGTCAACTAGTGAAAGTAAAACTATCTGTGGAGGCTCATGAGCTTTTAGGAGGGCAGATCCATAGAGCCTTCTGAATCTGGAATAGCTTTTCTCTGAGGGACCCAAATCTGTCAATTCAAATTGGGGATGTAGTCAAAAAGAGGGTACCAAATACACTCTGGTTACTTTTCCGCTATTAGGAAGGAATATGTTTCATTTTTCTTTTCTCTAGGACCTTTGGCTTTTCTATTACTCAGAGTTCAACCCCTTTCTGTAATTTTTTACTGTGGGTCTAAAAAAAGATTCCAAAGAAATATCACCAGGCTGGGTTAAGGATAATGTAGGGGCAGTTCAAGTTATCACTACTGATAAAGGCAAAATGATGGGCTATTACTGTTCTGACTAGTGGGCAATGAGAACACAAAAACTCTCCCAGAATAAGAGATGCCCCTGATGGACCTGAAAAGGCATAAATACTTATAGATCTTAGTTTTATCTTAAGACATACTCTTAACTGCCGGAGGAACGGTCCTGATGAGATATCTCCTTTCTGAGTTATGATGTTTAACCATCCATGTCAGGCTTTATTACTTCAATATTTCAAGGATCTGAGCTTTGGTTGGGGAGGGTGCTCCCACCACTAATGCATATAATAACTCCCTCAGCACTTTAAAAGACTGTCTTGCTAAGGTTATGTGGCTGGAAAAGAAATCATTTACCTGGTGGCCAGCCCTCTGGCAATAAACTTTTTTCTACTTAGGTAAGCTGGATCTCAGATGACAAACTCACAGTCTATAATTGGGCACAGAACTATAGGTTTTCTGGAGTGGCAGTGTGTTCTTGAGCGAACAGTAGTTTTTAAGATCTAAGAAGATATTTTAACTTCAGCAACCACCACCATATCTTGGCTACCCTCAGGGTCTCTGGACAACTAACCCCTAAAACCATCATATAAAAACACAAACCTGTGGGGGTCATCAGGATCACAGTTAGGAAGAAATTGTGTGATTGCTTCAGCCACTTCTTCGTTCACTAAAACATCCCAGAGTCCATCGGTGGCTAAAATCAGCACGTCATCCGCCCCATGCTCATACTGCATGAGATCATAGACCCTCACCTGCAACCATAAGCAGAGACAGGATTATGATGGAGGACACATAAGGAGCTTGACCTTGAATCCCTTGTTGGGTGACCTCCACAACTCTGCAGGCGTACACAGCTTTGCTCTCTCAGAGACCTGTTTTACACTTACAACCTCTCTAGTTTTAAGAGACTCTACTGGATTAAGTGAAAACTTTAGAGGGCTAAGATTGTGCAAATAAAACAGTGTAAATGACTTAAACCAGTGTACTGTGCCCAACATTTGCTTTCATTTTTATGGCTCAACAGGACTGAATAAGGGTGTGTTCCTGATAAATATCATTAGACATATAACCCAAATGGATTTGTGATATCGTCATGGCGGGTGCTCCCTTCAGATTAAGACTCATCCATGTCTGTCGTCTTTCCTTTACAACTCATAACCCATTACTGGCTAACAAAAAAAAGTAATTTTATGATGTGACGCCTGAGACTTTACAAGGAAAATGGTGTACTTCCCCAAATTTAAGAAGTTCTTTCAAAAGTCAGAAGCAAAGTGCTGGAACATAGTGTGTGCTTACTAATGTAGTGAGAATAAGGTGAAGTATATTGATTTTTTCCCCATAATTAGTTTTTTAACATTAGGATAAGCATATGTATGGTACAGGTTTATAAACAACATGTATATGCTCATAAACTGGTAAACATATGGGACTCCTGGAAAGGATGGATCATCAATGGGAAAATTTGGTAAACAATTTTAAGTTTATGTGATTAGTTTCTATCCCCGGATTCCCTATACTTAAGACTGAAACATTCTCCATGTTCTCCTGAGGGTAGTGCTCATTAGCTGACTGGGATTTGCTGACTTGTCAAGCAACCAACTTGAAGCCAGACACATGGCCTATGGCTGGGATGAAAGGGAGTCTTGCCATTAAGTACCAAGATGAGCCACATATACTGGGAAGCCTGAGGAAATTAGGTTTGTGGTTTGATCCTAGTGAGATTAATGATTGTACTGTCCAACAGAGATAATATAAACTGTTTGCATGCATCTGATTAATAAAGTTTGCTAGCATCGAGAAGCATAAATCTAATTTTCTACTGCACTAGTTAGCATAAGTAATGGTAAATCGATTTTGTGTATGCATCTTCTGTTACAAGTAAGTACATCACTTCAATAAACATTTATTCAGTGCTTACTATTTATAGGGTACTAGGTGTCTGGGGCACAAAGATTTCAAAATAAAACATGGCAAAGGTCTCTTTATTCAAGGAGCTTATCCTGTGCTTGGGATGGGGAGGAGCAAAGTTAACCAGAATATTTACTTACTCAGGACTCCCTCTTCTGCAACCTTACCAGATAAACTTTCAGATGGAAGTAGCCAAAGGCTGGAGGCAAATACTGGAACTGCCAGTATATACCAACTACACTACCTTGAGATGGCTAAACCTTCTTAGGTCACAGATTCCTCACCTAGAAAAGTAGGGCTAATAATAGGTGCATGATCTACCCTATTAGGTTCTTTGGGAGGTCAAAGGAGATAAGACATAAAAAGCAGGTGGCAAACTTTGACAGGCAGACTTAGGCATTTTTGATGGAGCTGTGAACTGGACCAACCATTCTGGAAAATATTTTGGAACTATGTGAAGAAAGGGACTAAAACATCCACATCCTTAGATCTGCTAGTAGGTCTACAAGGGGGAAAATTACATAAACACCAAAATACTTGCAGCAACACTTCTTGGAGAAAAAGAATTTAAAATAAAGTAGATGCCCATTGTTTGGCAAAGGGCTAAACAAGCTAAGGTATATGAATGTAAGGGAATATTACTTTGTAGTAAAAAATGACTAGAGTGACTTACATGACCTGATGTAAAGGGAAGTAAGAACCAGGAAAAGAACATAATGACTAAAACAATGTGAATGGAAAGAATGATAAAATAATAAATACAGAAATTATGATCAAGTTTGACTCCAAATAAGGAATATGAAAAGATCATCACCCTATCTCACACACTGCTCCTCCCCCTCCTCTCCCAACTCTTCGAGGAGCTGAGGGTATGTGGAAATGGAACACTGCCTAACATTTGCATATATTGGTTGGATTTGCTGAACTGTTTTAAAAAAAAATAATTTGTCATTTTAACACTTTGGCATAAGGGATGGCTCTGGGAAAATAGGAAGGGATAGAGTGGAAAATATAGGTGATGTAAAAATAAAAATTATTTATAAAAATCTAATTTAAAAAAATCCCTATCTCTGTTTCAGCCCATTGTAGTCTCATCAGTGAAGGGAAAGGCATTTCTTACAAATAACTCAAAAAAAGGACATTTCTTACAAGAAAAACCCTTAAGGAAAATTCATACCTGCCTTCTCCCCCCCCCCCCCAATACTCGAGAGCAAGACTGCTGTGAAACTATAAAGGTTTAAGTCTGGACAGTCAGCTGTGTCTTATGAACAAAAGTATTGCTCTAAGGAAAAAACCTAAATTCCTGTGTCCTGGCTTTGCTCCTGACTTTCTGGCCTTTGCCACCTCAGCAGCTTTGCCTGCCTCAGCAGCTGTCACACGCGCACCCTGCCTTTGCACTCGGAGGTTTCTCACCCTGAAATGTTCTTCTGTCAAGTGTTCCTCAAGCTGCCCCCTACTTCCCCCCTTCCTTTTTGTAGATTCTTTGCCCTCATTGACACTTAAGGCCCTCGAAGGGACTGTCTTTCTCTTGTATTTGTATCCCTAAAATTTAGCACGATGTCTGACACATAAGTACCTAGTTTGTTGCCTGCATTTATTGAAACATAATCATTTATTAAGTATCTATTAGTATTAGGTGCTATGCTAGGTAATAGGATTCAATGAATCAATAAGAATTTATTAATCACCTACTAGATGTCAGACCCATCACAGAAGGTACTGATAACAAACTGAAAAAGTCACTATCTTCAATGAGTTTATATTAAGATGTGAGTGGGAAAGAGGGGACATGAACACAGATAATTAAATACAAAATACATAAAAAGTAAATAAAAGGTTATTTCTGGCATGAGATGAGAAATAATAAGAAAGGAAGGGGAGTAAGAGCTCAGGAAAGCCTTGTGTAGGAGGCTGTAACAGGAAAATAAAGTCACAGTCCAATTACAAAAATGCAGGAAGCCTCATCCTTCACTTCCACAGAAACACATTCCTATTTGTGTTTCTAGATATTAGAAGAAAAGTAGGGATTCCACTCGTGTCTGGCCTTTAGTGGGCTCTGAAGGATCCACGTTGAAACCGACGTTCGACCTTCATTCTAGAAAGGGCCAAAGACATCAGGAAGGCGCCGTCTTGATTTACAAGTGAACTGGGCTGAAATGAGGCAGGACGGTGCAAAGTCACCAGCCCCACTCTCCCCCAGAGTCATCTGAGTTCAGTGGCAAGACGTGGTCAGGATGACTGCCCATGGCCCAAGTCATGCTGCAGAATACAGGGAATTAAGATTTAATTAACTTAACACTGGATACGTGGCCTATATGGCCACGGAATTATCTTCCAACTCTCCAGTTCTGTGATTCTGATAGCTCTATAAATGAACCCATCATCTAGGAAGCCTCAGTGACAGCATCCGCCAAATATTAGAGAGCTTGGTGGTACAGGCATAGTTGGAGAAAGTTCATGAATTCACTAACACTGTTTGCTTCCTATGAGCACATCCCTGCAGGAAGTTTCTTTGATGTTCTGTGCTGTAGGATGGAAAACTTAATTGTTAAATAAGGGCTCTGATCAACCAGGGGTTCGAGTGGCTAATTTCTTTGTTATAGTTCAACAGGAAAAGCCCCTCCTATGCCTCTGAATCTCCATCTGGGTTAATAAGAGCACCTGAATTTAACATTATCAAAGTGTCCCAGTACCGAAGAGGCCAGAGTTTAATTCCAAGCTGTCTTTGGAGAGAAGAAATGCAAAGTCCCAAGCTGCCATTGGCTACTTCGGCCCACGGCCTAGCCACTAATAGAACTGAGGTCTGGCCACTAAAGAAATAGCAAGAGCCTACATTCTCAGGCTCTAGAGGACAGCTTCTCAGGCTAAACCTTCTGACAAATTAAATTCTTTCCCTAATTGCATTGTCCTTTTTGCCACGTGGACCCTATCAGTTGCCCCTTTGTGGGCCAAATAGTGGAAGACTCTCTGAATAATCCTCCAAGTAATTTATATGTAAATAATAAAAAGCTGGCCCCAACCCTATTCCCCTAGGCACGTCCCAATTAACCTCCTTTTAGCTTTTTATGGTTACCCTTTGTTTCCTATCCTTTAGCCAATTTCCAGAGGACTTTGCCAACTTTCCTTTAATTCCACAGCTCAGTCTTACACATTACCTATGAGGCAGAATATTTTTGTTGAATGCTTTTTGGGAAAACAGAATATCCTCTAAGACAGACCTCTATACATTATCTTTCTCCTTAATTTTATTTTTCAATTAATAAGCACTTATTTTTTCTCTCTCCCATTCTACCTTCTCATCAATTAAAAAAAAAAAAGAAAAACCTGAACCCTTGTGATAAATATATAGAGTCAAGCCAGAAGATTCCATAAATAGCTCATTCTGTCTCACCTCTTTCAGAAGAGTAAAGAATCCTGGGAGAGGCAGCATTCCCCCCCCCCCAAGGCTACCTGTCTCACTTCCAGCCCACCCTCTCTCCACCCCCAGTGGGGGAGACCACACACACAAAACTGAACTCACAAGATGTACACATACATAGATCCACAGAGTATAAATGAGCAGTCCTCTCTGAAGGGGGGCACTGGCAGGAAGTGTCTCCTGAAGATGGCAGGGTTTGAGCTAAGTCTTGATGGAGACCAGAGAAGCCAGCAGGAGAATAGAGAAGGGCGATCCACAATCACTATTAGTCAGAAGAGGGATGTGAACCCCGAGTCTTCCTGGAGGCCTGCTCCTCATCCACCCACCATGCTGCCCGTTACCTCAGCTGAAGTAAAAGTCTTTTTTTGCACCATTTCAGACACACCTGCTGAAGAGGTACAAAAAGACAATGGTGAGGAGGTTCCAACGATTTGCCTGCTAAGTTACATGAGCCTAGATTTCACCAGGTTAAGTACATTTCCTGATTTAAGCTTCTGCAATACTCTATACATGGAGATGTGAAAAGCATTTACCTAACACCTTTTGGCTGCTAGTTCACCCTTCCTCTCATCTTTCCTCAGTTGTTACTTAAGATAGCTTAGTCATCTGTTAGAGTAATTTGTCCCCTTCTAGCTGCCATCTTGATGGCAACTTTAAAGAACAAGTCATTAATTTTCCCATTGGCTCAATCTGACACTTCTCCAGAAGGCCTTCTATTCTTAAATTCTTCACACACTCAACAAATGCTCCTAACTGCTTAACACTTACCATATTAGAAGGAGGATCCCTTAATTCGGGGCTACTCTCTTTTATGACACTGGTTGTAGATGCCCCTAAGTAGGACAGAAATGAGTGGAAAGCATATACTTTTTAAACCCCATTTTTCTTTCTCCTGTGGTTCCAACTACCTAGTGGACATTTCCCAATAGATATTCTATCTTAAATTTTACATGTGCCAAGGAGAACTCATTCTTTTTTCCCTTCCAAATCCACAGCTCTTCTGAACTTCTTTGTTTCTGTAAAGGAGGACCAGAACCTTTCCACTTAGAGGAAAGAGAAGTCACTCCACTATACCGGGTAGGAGTCAATCACCATAAATAGAGTAATTAATAAAGTATGCTAAGCCTTGCTGTGCTTTCTCAGGTGGGAACAATTCAAAGGCATGCCATGTGGTTCTTCCATAAAACAGAAGGCCATTTTGGAACCCAACACTTTGTGTATCTTGCTCCTTAAGGGAATAGCTTTAATCAAAATACTAAGGGGAAAAGTTTTAGGAGGAAATAGAAGGGAACAGAGTAGAACCTTCCCACACCCCCAACTTATAACTTTGAGGGTGAGTGGATTTGGATTTCTCATCAGCACTCTGTGGACAGTGGTGGCTAGTGGTAATATGCATCCAAGAACTGAGCACAAAGAACTTCACACTTGCACCTTGAGGACTCTGTCAGCAGCAAACTACAGTAAATCTAAAGGAAACTTCCCAGGTACAATCACCAAAGTGTGGGCAGGAGGAAGGGAGGGAGAGACTGGGAAGAGAGGTAGGGGAAAGAGAGGGGAGGGGGAAGGGTGAAAGAGAGAGACAGAGAGATTGAGAGAGATACTGAGAGAGATTTTGGGAAATTAGTTTTTTTTTCTTTTCAAAGCTTGTTGACAAAGCACAACATGTATTTCTGTTAAAAACATTACAGAGCATCAGAATAATTGGATTTTTTTTTTTTTTTTGCTGAGGCAATTGGGGTTAAGTGATTTGTCCAGGGTCACACAGCTAGGAAGTGTTAAGTGACTGAGGCCGAATTTGAACTCAGGTCTTCCTGACTTCAGAGCTGGTGCTCCACTACACCACCTAATTGCCCCAGAGTTCCTTTCTGAATATGGTAAATATCACCTAAAACTCAAGAGCTAGCATTATTTGTGATGGAAAAATCCTAGTGGCCTTTCTGGTAAGATCAAAGATAAAACAAGGATTTACATGATCATCAGTATTATTTGAGCTAGTTCTAGAAATGTTAACTATAGCAATAAGATAAAAAAAACCAAGAAGCACAAAGAAGAAACAACATCACTACCTTTTGTGGATATGATGCTCTAAGAGAATTCTACAGTTGTAACTAAAAATTGGGAAAATAATCATAGTAAAGTAGCAGGATAAAAAATAACCTGTGTAAATGACTGATTTTTTTTTCTGCTCTAACAAAGAAGGAAAAAAAGAAAACATAAAATTCCATCCAAAATAGACAAAGAATGTATGAAATATTTGGGGTTATATATGAAACAATTTTTAGGGCACCTAGGACACATGGTAGATACTCTGTTAGACCTGGGGTAAGAATGACTCATCACCTTGAGTTTAAATCTGGCCTTAGACACTATTTGTGTGATTCTTGACAAGTCATTTCACTGCCTCAGTTTCCTCAACTATAAATGATTTGTAGAAGGAAATGGCAAACCACTTCTGTATCCTTGTCAAGAAAACCCCAAAAGGAGTCACTAAAAGTCAGACATGATTGAAAAATGACTGAACAACAACTAAAACTGCAGAAATAAAAGTCAACCTAAATAAATTCAGATATGAACTGCTTATGACCAAAACCACAATAAAACAACACAATAAAAAAGAAAATATTAAGTAACCTGCTATGTGTCAAGCATTGTGCTTTATTGTGCTTCTGTTCTCTTTACAAATGTTATCTGATCCTCACAAAAACTCTGGGAGGTAGATATATGTTACAGTTATGTAAACTGAGGCAGATAGAGGTTAAATGACTTTATGACTTTGCACAAGGACTGTTAAGTGTCAAAAGCTGGATTTGAATTCATAGGTATTCTGGATTCCAGGTCTAGCACTTGGAGTAAGGATTTACTCTTCAAACTGCTGGGTAAACTAGAAAGCAGTCAGGCAGAAATTATATTTAGATTAATATCTCACACCATATTTAAGAATAAGTTACACACAGATATATAATCTTCATACAAAATATTATAATTAAATAGGAGTATAGAAGGAGACATTTTTCACATCTATAGAGCGAGGAACAGTTCTTGACCAAACATGGGATAGAGAGAATCACAAAAAGATAATTGAATAATTTTGATTACATAGAATTGAGAAGCTCCTGCACAAAACAAAATCAATGCATTTAAAATTGAGAAAGGAAAAAGTTAATGGAGGAGAAATTTAAAAAAAAAATCTTTTCAGAGGCTTAAGTTGTAGGATTGTAGGACAGGTCTAACCAGCTCTGGGGCAAATTTAGACATTCTCCACTCCCAATATGCCCAAGCTGTGATAGAGCCTTCCTAGTTTGTGGTAGTCAAATCAGTCACAGCTGGACACACTGTACCTTTGAACCAAACATAATAATGTCATTTGGGTCTTCTTCAAGCATGAAAGAAACCAACCAGGAACCAATCCTGTATGTCATGGTAGAATGTTATGACTCCATAAAAATGAAGAATCAGACTGATTCAGAGAAACATGAGAAGATCTGTACTCAGTGATAAAGAGTGAAATGAACAGAGCTTGGGGAAATATATAGGAGGCCAACAATGATGTTAAGGACCTTGATTTTGAAGGACCTCAGAACTCTGATGGAAGCAGTGAATAATATTCAATCAGCCAAGAAGCATTAAGAAAGTCCTTACTATGTTCCAGGTACTGCTGAAACAAGAGGGATATAAAGAAAAGCTAAAATATGTTTTTTGCTCACAAGCACCTCACATTATAATGTATATGTGAGATATGTACAGTGTAAATGGAAGGTAATATTAAAAAAAAAGCACTAGTAAAGATGGGGGAAGAACGGGGAAAGGAGTCTTAGTTGAAATTTGAGCTAAATCTTAAAAGGAGCTGGGGAAGCCAGGAGGTGGAGGTTGGAGGGGGAACATTCCAGGCTTGGGGAATAGCCGGAGAAAATGCTATGCAGCTGGAGGTGGTGTAAGATATGCAAGGAACAGAGAGAAGGTCAGTGTCCCTGGATCCATAGAAGGGAGTAAAGTATAATTATACTGGAAAGGTAGGAAGGGGCCTAAGTATGAATGAAGGGTTTTTAAAAGCTAAATAGAAGATTTTTATTTGATTCTGGACGTAAATGGGAGCCAATGGAGTTTATTGTGTGAGTTTACTGTTGCAGGAATGACAATCCTTCTGGCGGCAGAGATCCAGAATGCATTCTCAGACAGTCAATACCTTGATTTGTTTTGCTGGACTAGGTGGATGTAATGGACCTGCTGCCAGTTGTTGGTCTCCTCACCCTGTTTATTGCAAATACTTGCATCTCTTTCCTGGATGGGAAAAAAATGGGTCAATTTGGACGATTATTGCTTTTTATATGCACATTCAGGTTTAGTTTAATTAAAAGACCTCTGCCACACAATAAGCAGGCAGGAAATAGTTATAGAATACCTGTGCATGTTCTGAAGTTGATGTAGGGAATAGCATCAGGCAAAGTACATTAAGTATGCTAATAAAAACTGGGTTCTCTCTGGATACTTCTTCTATTTAGAAGTGAGGTGGGAGCTTAATCGGTAGGAATAGATATGCCTAAGCAAGCATCAATAAAACATTTTTTAAAATATACAAAAGAGAAAAAAAATAAAAAAGGGACACCAGAAATTACATTTTGTTAGTATACACATACTCATGCACATTTTAAAAAGTCTATGTATATTCTTCCAGACACACACATATATACATACACACTTTATGTATATAAAGTATATTTATATGGTTTAAGAAACCATGTGCATATATACACATCTATGTACATATATACATAAATATATGTGTGTGTGTTTGTTTTTCTCTCTGGGATTGGGCCTTCTCATTTTGCATAGGCTAAAAGTACATTAATAATTATGGTCCCTGTTCCTGATGCCGATAAGCATGGGACCTTTGACTTGTTTCATTTCAACCTGGGCCAATTTGCCTCTCCTTAAGTAGCTTGGTGGTTCTTCCCAGACCCAAGGATTCCACCACATTGGTGTTGGAGTTAGTGTGGACAACTGAACCGCTTAGCCCTAATACAGCTCAGAACTCCCTACCTGAGAGATCCATCAGCCTAAGCAATCTGGACACTCAGGCATGTACCACCACATTTGGCTTAAATTGTACACAACAATTCACATCTTTCTGCACAATTTTCCTTGTTCTCTATACATTGGAATGTTTGTTTGCTGACAACTTAATTCATACTACAAAAGCAAATTTTAAATTAAAAAAAATGATCGTTGTTAAAACTAATAAGGAGACTGCTTAATGAGTTGCTAACCCCAGTTAATTGCTCTGTTCAAGTTGTAGGAAGCAGCACTAGCTGGAAAATTAACTGCCTTTATTTTATATAATAGCCCTGGGCTCAACCAGACAGCAGCACCCTGAAGAAATGTGCTTGTACTACTTCTGAATTTATTCTTTCCCAGTTTTAGCTGCAAAATTTTGTTAAAAAGGTATACAGGGAAGGGTTGTGGGTATATGGAAAGAAACTTCAGAGTTTCTGGTGATGTCATCATGCAAAGCTGAAAGGAACCAACTAAATGCTTCAGCAGCATCCCACAGTCCTCCACAATTCAGCTACATGCAACATCTTAGGGAAGGACCTGAAATTATGCCTCAGTGTGCATGTGCCTGTACGTGCACACATGCATGTTTTTCTGCACAGATGTCAGTGGGATCTAAACTTCACGTCCTGCACGTAGGCTGGAGTCTCTGGGTCTGCCATTTTTCACTCCTACCACTTCTACCTCTAGCTGTCAGAATAAATGACTGAGAAAACCCCCCTGCAAAGCTGTAGTGTAGCAAAACCCAGCACCAGATCCCCTGGACCTTCTCATCCTGACAGGACCTCAAGAGAGCAGACACTGTCCAGAGTGAACTTTGGAACATCTTGCTGTGCTGCCAAGGTGAGCCCCTGAGGGCTGCTCGGTTTGGCGCTGTCCAGGATGGCCTGAGGCGGCTGCTGGGCCCAGGTGATCCCTTACATGACCTCTGCTCCTCCCAACAGACAACTCTATTAGGAGGACAGTGTGGTTGTGCAGGGTATGGTTCATAGAATCAGGGGCACTTCAATGGAAAGAAACAGCCTGTCTGTGTTTGGAGGCTGTTTGTTTTCTCCTTTCTCCACCACGGGTAAGAAATACTAAATGTCTGATTGGGAGCAGTTGTAAACATCAAAGCAATGATTACTCTCCCTCTCTCTCAGAGAAAGTTTTAGCCTCTGACTTCAGAAATGCTGAACACATGCACAGACGGTGGCTCCGCTCACAAAACCATTGCCTTTGTAAGTTGCTATAATCAGTTCTTTATTAAAAATAGAGCAAGATTTTGGCAAATGAAGCTTCTGATGGCTTACTTAGAGAGTCAACTAAAAAACTAACGGAAACTTCAGTAAAGCTGCAGCATGTAAAATAAATGCACATTAAGTTATCCATATTTTTTTATAAAGTACCAACAAAAAAAGGCAAAGATAGAGAAAATTCCATTAAAAATTACTAAAGGGGCAGCTAGGTGGCGCAGTGGATAGAGCACCAGCCCTTTAGTCAGGAGGATCTGAGTTCAAATTTGGTCTCAGACACTTAACACTTCCTACATCACACAGTTGTATGATTCTGGGCAAGTCACTTAACCCCAATTGTCTCAGCAATAAATAAATAAATAACAATAGAAAATAACTACAGAAAATATAAGATAATTGGGAATCTGTCTGCCAAGACACATAAGAACATATGAACACAATGAGAAATTTTTTTTTACATAGATCCAAATAATCAGAGAAACATAAATTGTTCATGGGTAGGCTGAATCAATATAATAAAAATGACAGTACAACCAAAAGAAATTTACTTATTTAATGACATACTAGACTACCACAAAATTACTTTATAATAGAGTCAGAAAAAACAACAAGATTTCAGAGGAATAAGAAAGAAACTAAAAATTTCAAGAGAAACACTGAGAAAAAAAATAGGAAGGAAGAAGGCCTACCAGTACCGGATCTCAAACTACTAATTATTAAAACCAATTTGTATTGGTTAAGAAAAAGAATGGAAAATGAAATAGATTAGGCATACAATAACAAAAAAACAAAACAAAACAAAAACTATCTCAAAGACCTCAGCAACTGAAGCAAGAGGTCATTATTCAACAAAAACTATTAGGAAAAGTAGAAAGCAATTATGGCAGAAAGTGGTTCCATCTCATTATCTTATACTAAGAAAAATTCCAAAATGGCAACATAAACAATTTAAAAAAGAAAGGAATAAATTACCTGTCATATCTACTGATGGAAAAGAATTAACTAACAAACAACAGAGAGGATAACAGAAAATTAAGTGGACAATTTTAAATACATAAAATTAAAAAGGTTTTGCACAAATAAAACCAATGCAGCTAAAACCAGAAGAGAAAAGGTAAATAGGAAATACTTTTGGAGGCAAGTTTCTCTGATAAAGCTTTTATTTGGGAGGAATGCAGAAAACAGTTAAATTTCTAAGAATTAGAGATAATTCTCAACTGTTAAATCATCAAAGCAATATTCAGAGGAAGAAATCCAAGCTATCACTAGCAATATGAAAAAATGTTCTATATTACTAATAATCAGAAATGCAAATTAAAAAAATTCTGAGGTAACACCTTACATCTACCAGATTGGCAAAGTTTACAAGCAATTTGGAACTATGTTTCCAAAGTTATTAATTAAACTGTGTATATCTTTTGACCCAGCAATACAACACAGGTCTATTCCCCAAAGATATCATAGAAAGAAGAGAAGGATTCAGATATGAGAGAGCTAGGAGGTGTAGTGGATAGAGCATTAGCCTGAACTCAGGAGGAATTGAGTTTAGATCTGGGCTGAAACATTAACTATGTGATCTTGGGCAAGTCACTTAACCCTGTTTGCCTCAGTTTTCTAATTTGTAAAGTGAGCTGGGGAAGAAAATGGTAAATTACTTTAGTATCTTTGCCAAGAAAACCCCATGTGGTCATAACTAAAAATGATTAAATACCATGCAAAAATATTTATAGCAGTTCTTTTTATAGCAAAGAACTGGAAATTGCTCATCAACTGAAGAATGATTAAACAAGTTATAGTATATGCAAGTGATATAAGAATGATGAAAGGACCAGTTTTAAAAACCAAAACCAAACAAACCCAGAAAGATTTGCATGAATTGATGTAGAGTGAAGTGAAGAGAACCAGGAAAGCAATTTTTCAACCTTTCTATGTATCCCTGGGGTTTAACATAAGATCTGGCATAGTAGGAGATAAATAAATGCTTATTGACTGCCAGTGTGTTTATCACCACATACCAAGAAAACTACAACCTCTCAGTTGGTTTTCTCAGCAGTTCCTCACCTCTAATCCAAGCAAAACACTTTTGAGAGATTGGTCAATTTATTAAATTCTAATACTAAATTAAATACGAAATACAGAAGAATCTGTGGTGTCTATTACCTACTGTATAAAGTCCATACTCGGTATTTTAAGTCTTCTAAATGAACTGGTCTTATCCCACTAAGCCAGACTTTATTTCTTAATTCACCTCTACCAAACAACTTCCACTTTAATCAAAAGGGCCTGCTTCCCATTTCTTTAATTCACGATCACTTTTCTTGCTTCTGTTGCCTCCCTTGCCTAGAATTTCCTTTCTCCTCTGCTTACCTAAAGCCTCCTCATACTTTCCCAAGCAAACAGGGGTCACCTTGAGCTCTTTTCTCAGGATTCCCCATGGTATTTCAATTTGCCAATTATTTTTTAGTTTGATGATTCTGACTCTCACTGGATTATCAGCTACTTGAGGACAGGGGCCATATGCCACATAATTTTTGTATTCTCCAGGTATAAAGTAGGCAATAAGTACTTGCTGACAGTATAATAGTTTAAAAAAAAGGCTAGAAAGATGTGGACGGTTGTGAGAGAATACAGAAAACAAAGTACAGCAAAATATCTGCATTTCTCTAAAGAGAAATGAGCAAGTAATATTAGACAAGGTCAGGGGGAGTTATGTGTTAAGATTCATTGCCAATATAAAAAGCTCACTGTTGCAAAGGATCTCTGAGGTCATCTAGACCAAATCCCTGACAAGGGATTATCCTGACATCTCTGTTCATGAAATCAGAATTATTTAAAACATTTTAATGAAAAACACTTGTATCTCAAGGCAGGAAGGTGACTATCTCATAATGTTGACAATGTATCAACATATGTAAAGGAATACATTGCTCTACCATAAGAAATGACAAATACAAAGAATACAGCAAGCTTGGGAAAATTTCTACGGACATGCAGAGAGAACTCCAAGAACCATTTACACGAGTTCAAATCCCAGCTCGGATATGATGCTGGCCAAGCCACTGGAACTGCCCTTCACCTCCAACTCTAAGGTGCTATGGATCCCATCCCTACCTTTCTCCCTGGGGCAGTGGGATGTCCTGGAAAGAGAGTAACTGTTGGAGCAAAACCTGGGCCATGTTAACATGAGAAGCAACATTGTTTCAAACTCCCCATTGCTTCCTATAGTGCTGAGGTTTCAGTATGCAGCTGAACCGCTCAAAAGCTAGCCTATAATAAACAGTGGGAGAAGACAGCATTGTGAGAGAAAACGGTTTAGGAAAAAGCCCCGTTCCTGGGGACTCTGTCCATTTTTTTTCAGCATTTTAAAAAGTCCTGAATTTAATAAACATTAAAATAAAAGAATTATTTTCATAGGGGAATGAAAGTAAAGATGATAAAGTGTGAAACAATTATGCACAGACTTAAGGAAAACAATACATTCAGCATATTACTTTCAAAAGCCGTTTCTTCATTGCTCTACATATAAAAAAGTTTCAGTGACTCTTGCCCATCTTTTTCTCTTCCTCCCCTCGTCTTTATGTTCTTCCCTCCTTCCTTCTCTCCCTTCTCTTTTTTCTGTCTCTCCACACAGACACACATACATACAAATACAGCAGGTTACCCTCTTCTTCCTCGCTCCAAAATGAAAAGCAAAAACAAAATCAAAAAACCAAAACACCACATACTTTGTAACAACTAAGTGGTTGGCTAGATGTCTCAGTGAATGGAGTCAGAAAGTCAGTTTTAGCCTCACTTACTAGCTATGCCTGGGCAAGTCATTTAATCCTGTTTGTCTCAGTTTTCTCATCTGTAAAACGAGCAGAAAAGGAAATGGCAAATTTCCACTGTAGTATCTCTGCCAACAAAACCCAAATGGGGCCATGAAGTGTCGGACAAGACTGACTAAGCAGAGTCAAAGAAAACTGCCTCACACATTGACCTCACACATATGGACCAAAGGGTCCATATTCCTCTCTAAATCCTAGGAATTGATGTTGGTCATTGCACTGATTAAATTTCCTGTTTTTAGGACTTTTTTCTTTATGATGATGTTGTTTCTGTACAAATTGTCCTCCCCTTTCTGCTCACCTTACTCAGCATCAGATTACACAAGGTGAGACACTGGTGGTCTTTAGAGAGAAATTCCCCCCCCCCCTTCCCTTTGGCCTTAGGTAAACTGACCATAACAAAAGGGTCACCTTCTCACATTGACAGAGAGACTTCAGCTGGCCTGGGCCCTGACTGCTGGCTGTGGCCCACTTCCCCACCAAATAGAAAGAGGAGACTCTGTTTTAAGCTAGATGGGCCTGAAAAAGGGACAGAATGTTTTAGAATGTTTGACACTGTTCTCCCAGCAAGCTAAAGAGACTGAGGCACTGCTGGATGCCTCTGAAGAAATTTCAGAACGAATCAGGAAACCATGGCCCCAGAACTTTGTGAGTTGCATAGGGATAGACAAATCTGGCTGTACTTGGGGTTTGGCAAATGAGCTATTTTTCCAGCGTTTCGTGTTCAGTGAAACCGAAAATGTGTTTGGCCAGAAACCTCTTTCTAATTCTTAAAACCCTGTACATTTTTTTTAAAAGGTAAATCTGATCCATATGCTTTTGGTTCATTTACTTTTAACTCATCAGAATGAATTAAGAGTTAAGATGATGAATGGGAACAGCTTCGATTTTCCAAGAAGATTGTTTGAGCCTTTTTTCTTAGAACCCAGGCACATTCTCCCCCTCCCACCCCCGAGCCGTTTAGACAACCCTTGACTGTGCTGCATTTAAAACTTAAAATTCAAATGTGCAATAAAGATCTAGGCTTGGCAAAGGGAAGGCAGCATGGTGGGGAGAATATTTCCAGGAAATATGCAGTTGGGGGGAAGAGAGAGCAAGTTAGAAAAGTCATGAGGGAGAGTGAAGGGACAGCTAGTATTCATTAGGGCCTTTTAGAGGAATAAAATGGGAACTCTGAGGTTCATAGATGACAAAATTCAGCTTAGGGAGGGCTCTAACAAAACACTTAAGGGAACTTTATGTTGCCATTTTCCAGGGAAATGTGATCTTTTCTTGGTACTTACCACTTTTACCCCCCCCCCTTTGCCAACACACACACACACACACACACACACACACACACACACACACATTGTGAACGCAAGGAATAGTGTTAAGAACACTAGGGTTGTGCTACTTAATGGGGGTGGAACCAAAAGCAAGTTACAACCTCTCTGGAACTCAGTTTCCCTGTTTGTAAAACGAAGGGAGTTGTACTTGAAAAATCTATAAACATTAGCTCCTATTAATGAAAAGAAATAAAGCATTCTTGAGCAGCAAGCTATTTAAAACAGAAACTCTTCTACAATTGCAAGTACAACTATGGATGCAAGCTACACATGGGGTAACTTAGTGGTCCATTGTCTCCTTGTTATTCAATTCAACTTGGCAGTTTCTCACACAGATCAGATTTTTGTAATCTTTTCTAGTTCCGATTTCTGATTGCTCACCCTTATTTCTTCCTTTTCCTCTGCCTTGGTCCAAAGCCAGGGCCCAGACTCCTGATTACTACAGGAGGTTAATTAACCATCCTCCTCCGCAGCTTCACTTAATCACGTGCCTGTTTCTGGACACGTAATCACTTGGTTGGCAACACGGAGCTCCATCTCTTTTCTAAATCCCAACTACATGGTTTTTCTAAAACCTCTTTAAGTTTCTTTATAACATGACACACGCCCCCTTGGGTGACATGGACCTTCTAAATCCCCCGCCCTCGTTCCCCTTCTGTATTCTCCCCCTCTGAAGACTTGTCTTTCAATACCTATTTTGATCACTCTTTTCATAGAAACAAAAACAACTAAAATACAATTGCTCTGGTCTGGGCCATACATGATTTTGAGGGGAGCTTTTTTTTTGAAAGCAAATTATTGTGTTTTTCATAAACTCATCATGGGTGCCTCAGAATATATTTTATCCTAATTATAGTAAACTCCTGGAGGTCAGAGACTGTCACTTTTGTTTTCATGTCCCTAACATCTAACAAATAGGTGCTAAATAAACCTTTTCTGACTGATGAGACATTCCATCTCATCTATGAACCTCTGCACAGCATTCCCCCATGTCTCCTCCCTGAGGGCTAGCTCTCTTGGGTTCACCAGCTGCTAGTGCATTCCCTTAAAATTACTTTGTATAAAGATGCAAAATCTATACTGCTCCTATTACCTTTCAGACTAATGGATTAAGTGTACAAGAATCTAGCAGACATCATCTCCAAGAAATTGACTTGACCTGTAAAGGAAATATACTGGAAAATACTTTCTCCAATTACAGTCTAAATCAAAAGAAGAAAAAATAATGCTCATCTTTCTCTAGTAAATCCTAGCAAATCCATCCAAAAAAAAGGTCCTAGAGAATCCCTTTAGAGGATCCTTCAAAATGAGGAGGGGACCCAAATATTATAAAGGAAATTCTCCTCTGAGTTACACCCCTAGAAGGTGGCTGCTAACTTGGATTTTAGGGTGCTGTTTAAGTCTGGGATCTTACTACTATAGATCACAGCACTATGATCCCATTCCCAGTGTGCTTTCCATTAATGGTCTGCCAGTAGACACACTTAAAACTCAGAGCAAAGTCATTTACTAAAAATGGCATAGTAAAAACTGTAGCTACAAAACATTTTTTTCTCTTAATCAGGCAACAAGCATTTTTTAATCATCTACTCTATGCCAGACTGTATTAAGTGCTAGAGAAGCAAAGAAAAGCAAAATGGTCCTTGCCCTGAAAAAGTTCACAATCTTATGTGGAATCTTAAAGTGGAAAACACTCCCAGAAATACATATGGAGGCCATGGGAAGAATGGGCACAGTCTTATACTATAAACTTAGTGGGTCACATACAAGAAGAACATACATGCCCACGGCTACCCATTGCTACAGGGAAGGGAATATGTATTTATTAAAAGCCTACTTGGGGCCAGCCACTGTACTAAGTACTTCACAGGTATTATATATTTTTTTGACCTTTACAATGTTGTAAAGGAGATGATTTATTATGATTCCCATTTTATAGTTGAGGAATATGAGGCAAAAGAGGTTAATTAACTTGCCCAGGATCATACATAATGTCTAAAATCTTCCCAGTGCACTACTGAGGTACTTTCTGTAGAATCCTTTTTTTTCTTCCTTTTTTAAAAAAATAGTATTTGATTTTTTCCCAAATATATGCAAAGATAATTTTCAACATTCACCTTTGCAAAATCTTGCACTCCAAATTTATTTCCCCCTGCCCCCCATTCTCAAGATGGCAAGCAATATGAGTAGATTAAACATGTACAATTCTTCTAAACATATTTCCATATTCATCATGCGGCACAAGAAAAATCAGATTTAAAGGGAAAAAAACAAGCCAACAAACAAAAATCATAACAAAAAGGTGAAAAATACTGTGCTTTGATTGTGGCATCCTTTTTTTTGTTGCTTTTGACTGAGGCAATTGGGGTTAAGTGACTTGCCCAGAGTCACACAGCCAGGAAGTGTCTTAAGTGTCTGAGACCAGATTTGAACTCAGAACCTATCTACTGTACCACCTAGCTGCCCCGTGGCATCCTTTCTAAAAGTTCCTTGATTACCAAGGCTATCCCTATCAGCCAATTTACTTTTCAGCTAACAAAGACACAACTTCTCAAAGCTGCTTTATTTTTTAAAATATTTTTACTTAATTCATTAAATATTTCCCAATTTCATGTAAAAAAATTTTAACACTAATTTAAAAAAGTTTTGAGCTCCAAATTCTCTCTCTTCCTCTTGTCTATGAAATGGTAAGCAACAGATTGATTTTAGAAATGAAATTATGCAAAAGCTATTTCCATATTAGCCAAGTCAAAGCTACTTTTAGCCTCAAGTGCTGCCTCTCTTTATGATGTCGGTCTGCAGTACATGTCTCAGGTCTCTACTGCTTCTGCTTCGACTGTACCTCACGCAGGTGCTGAAGGGGCTGGCTCCTTTGGGGCAAATGGCCATGGCCAGTGGATAGGGAATAGATAGAAAATCTCTTCTGGTTCTCAAATAGGGGAAGAACAGGATTCTCTGCAGACTTCAGGCTCTCATCTCCAACTCCTAACTGTCTCCTGAAGCTCTCCAGAGTATTTAAGAAACACAGGTGATTTTCAGCATTGCCTATCTTAATGCCCCTTCTGCATCAATCAGAGAGCTGTCTACACTTTGCAAAGGGATAACCTCATCTCCTATGTCCAAACCCTTAATACATCAATGGGGATGTTGGGAAAAGGAAGATCAAACTCCTTCCTCTTCTTATAGCTGTGTCCATGTTTTCCTATTGTTATCTCCTATGTGAAAGAAGTTCCTTGAAAGAAGGGACTCTTCCATTTTTTATTTCATTAGTGAGTGCTTGCAAAAAATTTTTTTTCTTTTGACTGGTTGGAAATAGTATATGTAGTACAACTTGCATATCTACTGTACAACATCTCAATTCCTTTTATGAGAGAAAAAAAATTATCTGGAACAATTATGGTATCAAGTCCTCTGCATTAGGCTGTGAAGGGCACTATGATTTATTGCCTTGCTTGGATTATGGAAGGCAATGGGATTATGCTCCATAGTAATTCATAGATCCTGATGTCACTTGTTGGCTCGGCCACCTAGACAGTCAAAGCATCTTGTTAGCAAACACGAAAAGCACTGAAACCCTCTGGGATTGTGGGAGAATTTCCAAATTTCTTGCATGAACACTTACTATTCTCCTGAAGGTAGTTCAAGTTTGGTTTACTAGGTGATTATTAGTAAGTCACCTGCCCTGAGCATCAAAGTATTCTCAACATACACAGGTTCCCTTTGATAGCAACTTCTATCTAACTAGAGGAATAATAGGGAAGTTTAAATTCTTTAGATATTCTCAATGCAAACCACTTCTCAATAACTGATATTTGCCTGGAACAGCCTCAAAGAGATGAAGGTCTTTTCCTATAGCCATTGTCAACTAACTTATGGTCTTTCCTCTAGCCTTACTGTCAATCCCTTTTTCATGCAGCTATCAGTGTCTTCAAGCATGGAGAATAACATGTCTCTCCATTGCTCAAAACCCTTCAATAGCTCCCTATTGCCTATTGAGTAAAGTTTAAATTAAAAAAAAACAAAACAAAACAAAACAAAACCCTTCATTATCAGATATTCTTCCAGAATTCTCTGATCCCAACAGGGGCAGCTAGATGATTTAATTCATAAGAGTACTGGATTGGGGTGTGTGTGTGTGTGTGTGTGTGTGTGTGTGTGTGTGTGTGTGTGTGTATGTGTGAGAGAGAGAGACAGAGAGAGAGAGAGAGAGAGAGAGAGAGAGAGAGAGAGAGAGAGAGA
>JAJPUD010003691.1:150403-201536 GCA_023553655.1 Myrmecobius fasciatus | reverse complement strand
GAGAGAGAGAGAGAGAGAGAGAGAGAGAGAGAGAGAGAGAGAGAGAGTGTCAGGAAAACCTGAGTTCAAAACCTGCCTCAGACCCTGGTCAAGTCAAACCAGTTCAGTACCCTTGCCAAGAAAACCCTTCAGAGGAGTCATGGAGAAGCAGATATGACTGAATGACTGAAAAACAACAGCAACAACCCCATTCCTTTGCTCACACCATTCCGCGACTTGAGTGCCCCTTCTTTTTTATAATACTAGCAACCATCACTTTCAGGTACACTTGAAGGTTACCTCTGAGAAGCTTACTTCAGCCCCTGGCCGTGGCCTCCAAGTTCCAGACCAATGGACCACAAGGATGGAGGATAAGACATTTTCTCCCAAAACTGTGCAATGGATAAAACTCCACTGGCTAAGACACGAGAACCCCAACAAATGAGAAGGACAGTCCCCAGTCACTCAGTGCCTATCTTTCTCACCCCCCCACAATCTGGGCAGCAAAACTGGACCCTGTGCACTGAGATCTCTTCCCCACCTTCTGAGGAGAGGTGGAGGTACAGCAAAAGGAAGCATTCTCTGATAGGCCAGAGAAATAAGGAACCAAGAAACCTGGGGCAGGGACAGTGGCAGGAGGCCAAGGGGCAGGGCGGTGCTTGCTGCTGGGTCCACAGAGTGGGGGGTGAGGGCAGGAGAATGGGTGAATGGATCTCAGGTCTGGGGGGGAAGACAAAGTTAGCACAGATTTCAGGAGGAAGAAAATTCAGTTAAAGATCTTAGGCCCAAGCGGATGGAGAAAATTTACCATAGCAGATGAAGACCATTGTCAGACCCGATAATGTACCCAGTGCCTCTTTCTCCAACTTATCACACATCAGTCTGCATTAGAATTAGGTCTGTACATATCACATCTCTCTCTACAAGCTCCATGAAGGCAAAGTTTGCATGTTTATTTAATCTCTGTAACTGTCTCAGTGCCTAGCACCTTATTTCTTGTCAGCTTTGTTTTTGGGTGGGGTCCTAGACACATCCTTTGATTATTAGTGTGGGGAGCTCCTTGAGGTGAAAATTTCCATCAACAAAGCAGACTGGCAATTCACCTTTTAATTTAGAGATTAATCAATCATGGCTACACAGCTAAGAGATGAACCAAGTTTAACTTGAATCTACATCTTTTTGAGTCTTATCTCACTGTTCTCCAAAAGTGGGTGCCATGGGATAGTCCTTGGGTATAGGTGTATGATGAATCAATCAGAGGGTGGGAAGATAGATGGCACTCCCTGAGACATAGACAAGACCCTCATGTGATCAATACAACCCCATCACACCCATCACAACTCTTGCCACCCTCTCCACATCTCCTTCTGTGCCTAGCATCAGTAATGAGGTGCTTATAATCTTACTACTGCTGCTATCACCACCACCACCACCACCACCACCACCACCCCTACTGCACTGCTACTATTATTTCTACTACTTTGACTACTACTACAAATACTAGCTAGCATTTATATAGTGTGTGGCATTGTGCTAAATGCTTAACAAATATCTCATTTAATCCTAACCCTGGGAGGTAAATGCTATTACTATCTCCATTTACAGATAAGGAAATGGGTAAATACTGGTTAAGTGATTTGCCCAGAGTTACACAGCTAGTAAGTATTTGAGGATGGATTTGCACTCAAATTCAGTCCTCTATTTATAATATCTAACCATGATCTAAGCACCTGAAGCAGCAGTGAAAGTGCTGGGAACAGTCCATCACATCTTCAGGGTACCTGAGCTCTGTCCCCTATCACCTCTTGGCTGAAGGATCCAGGCCAGGGGAAACCCTCTCTGGCCCTCCTTTTGTTTTTGGTGGGATGGAGTTGCACAGCTGGACAAATATGGATGCATTTTTCATCTTTGCTGCCCATTTCATTATCTTTTCCTCCATGCATATTCTTCTTCCTCCAGCTCTATTGAGACATTTTCCCCATCCTTCCACAGTTGCCCATGTTCACAGACCTTGGTGTTATCCCCATCTTCACATACTCACTCATGCTCACCCACCTGGTCTATGTGTCTACCTGTACAGTGTCTCCCACCTGATGCTTTTCTCTACTTATACACTTCTATTAGCACTTGAATACAAATCATCATTACCCCTCAGCAAAAGCCTTCTAATTCATATTCCCTGTCTTAATTCTGTCCTGTTCCACTCAGCTGCCAAAATGATTTGTCCTAAAGCCAGTGTCTGATCATGTCAACCCTTCCTCACCACATAGGCCTTCTTGCTTACTTGTTACATTAAACCTCTTACTTGTAAACTTTTGTACTGCCTAGAATGTTCTCCAATCCAATTTACTTCTGCTTCTTAAAATCCTTTATTTCTTCTTTCACAACTCAGCCCAAATACCATCTCCTCCAGGAATCCTTCCATGACATCCCCACTTCCTAATGCCCTTCCTCCCTGATAATCTGCTATTTCTTTACTCTGTTCTGTGTATATTTATGAGAAGAAATCTAAAGTACACCTGCAAAAAAAAAATACACACAAACACACACATACACACACACTCACCCCCCAAAGCCCTTTAGAAGTTAAATTTGGGGAAAATTATATTTCATCATGGAAAGAAGGAAATCACTTATTAAGCAGCTCCTATGTGCCGAGGCATTACACTAAGCACTTTACAAATATTATCTCATTTAATCTTCAAAACAACCCTGAGATAGGTACTATTACTGCACCCATTGTGCAAGTGAAGAGACCGAGGCAGGCAGCAGGCAAGTATCTGAAGGTGGATTTGAATTCAGATCCTCTTGACTCCAGTTTCAGCATTCCGTCTGTTGTATCACACAGCTGCCTCAGCTAGCAATATAACCACAGAGTGTTTATTTGGCAAAAGAGCTACCAAAAGAAATAAAAGACTTCCAAAAACCTTTAGCTTCAAAAAATTATCCATGCCAACATTCTCCCCACAAAGGTTCACTTATTAACTCCTGGCAAAGTATTTTAAAAAGGGATGGAGAATTTAAAGATAATACAATTTTTTTTACCAAAAAAAAATCCCCAAATTTGTCAACACTATATGTAAATCATGTTACCTAGCAGATATTTAAGATAATATGCTTAATTAGTCCCCAATTAGGCAGTTTGAAGATGCAAAGCATAGAGCACTGACAAAAGTTCAAATGTGGTCTTAGATACTTCCCAGGCATGAGACTGGGTAAGTCACTTCTGTGCCTGCCTCAGTTTCCTCAATGGTGATCATAACAGTGCCTATCTCCCAGGGTTGTTGTGAGGATCAAATGAATCATAGTTGTAAAAAAGTGGTTAACACAGGGTCTGGCACACAACAGACACTATATAAATGCTCATTCCTTCTCTTCTTTCAAAGTAAAGGTATATGTTTTACAATATTTTTATTGGTAACTTATTTTTATATCGCCTTCCTTTCCCAACATATTTTTTCACTTTCTCTCTCTCAAAGAGCCAGCTCTTGTAACAAAGAGTAAAAAAGGAAAAACATTCTGCAATATTCAAACCTGAAAGGATTTTTCAGTGTTCCAAGTGTTCTAATGTTTCCTACACCTCTGTGGAGATGGAAAGGAGACCCATCTTTATGGTTCAAGCGTAGTCCATTTTTTCCTTTCCATTAACATTACTGACAATTATTTTGTCAACAATTTTCATTCATTTCATTCAATTTCATTCATAAGTTCTGCTTATCTCACTTTACATCAGTTTATATGTCTTCTCATACATTCCCATTATCTTCATCTTCATTGTTTTTTATGATGCAGTAATATATTCACCACAATTTGTTTAACCATCTACTCCCCAATTACTGGATCTAATTTTGCATCTAGCTTTTTGTTATCAAGAAAAGTATTGCTACCGATATACGTTGATATACTTATATATCTGATATATGTTGGACCTTCCCTCCTTCCTTCCCTGCCCTCTCTCGCCCAGTCTGCAACCTCCCTCCAGTACAATACCAGAAGAGATCTCTAGATCATAGGATATGGAGATTTAAGTCATTGTCTTAGCTGATTTGCACTCCCCCCCACCAACCTTGTCCTAGAATGGATGGATCCACCCACAGCTTCACCAACAAGGTATCAGTGTGCCTGCTTTTGCTGAATGCTTCCAACATTGATTACTCCCATCTTGTGTCATCTCTTCCAATTAGCTGGGCATGAAGTAAAGCCTTGCATTTCTCTTAATATTATCTTATGATCTGGAATAATCATTTACATACTTGGTACCAGCTTACAATTCATCTGCAGGAAATCATTCATACTCTTGGATCACTTCTCTCCTGGGGAAAGGCTTTTGGTGCAACATCTCTTTAACTGATTAATTAATTATTAATTAATTCTCTCTATTTCAGGAAAGGTGGAAATTTACTAGCTGAATTCCAACAAAAACCTTTGCATAATGGGTGGATAGGATTGAAAGATGGGTAAGGACGTAAGAGCATCTCATGATGTACTTTTTTCAAACTAGACTTATGAACATCTTTTCCAACTCTGCTAGTAATCAGAACCAATGACCAAAGCAGACTCTATATGTAAACAATTTATAACAAAACCTAAGTCTCCTGGGAGTGCATTGGGTTTTTTAATTAGGAGGTATGTGATGAAAGGTATCTATCCTACGAGTTTTTTCAGCCTCTCACTTTGTACATGACAAGAGTTTTTAATTAATGTCTGTTGAAATGGATAAGTTCTAATAGCAGAAATGAGAAATGTGCACATTTTTAGAGGATATCTAGTTGGATTTTCTTTTTAAAGGCACAGCCGCAAGCCCAACGGAGCCCTTTCTCACTCCCAGGTCATCTTATACCTCAGGAGCTGAAGACAGGAATGGTTTGATGTAGATGTTGGAGTCATGCACCTTCAGGTCATGGTCCCCAAGTCCCCGGGTTACACCAATGGTTGCCATCACTCGGGCCTAAGAGGAAGAGAAGTACAGGTCATCCAGAGCACTCCACTGAAACCCTCCACTCTTAAAAAAAAAAAAAAAACAAAACAAAACAAAAAAACAAAAAAAAAACTCCATAATACAACAAAAATCCCACTCAAATAGTAGCTATAATTACAGCAGAAACAGAATGTTCTACTTGTTCCTGTCAATCTTTCTCCCTCCTTTGCCATCGACTGTCACCTTGTACCCTTTCCCCTCTACTATTTTCAGATGTTCATCTTTTGATTGCTTATCTCTGTGGCTGCTATTTACCCATTTTGCCCAAGGTTCTAATTCTCAAATCAACTACAGCTGCTGCAATAAATCCCCATCTCTGTACAGCTCTTGCTATCAGAAACACTGGAACAGTCAAACAATTTAGCACCATAAACGTATAGGATTTTATCAATGGAAATGACTTTAAATGAGATGCATTCCCATCTGCATTGCTACTCTTCCCTAAGAATGGGGGAGCAGGAAGAGCTTTCCATTTGAGTTGTAGCTGAAATCTTCTGTATGTGTCGTCACTCCCATTAGGATGTGAGCAAGGAGAGCAGGGATACAGACTTCATTTTTTTCCCGTTTGTATTCCAAGTACTCAGCACTGTGCTTTGCATAAAGTAAGCACTTATAAATGTGTTTTCATTTATTTATTCATTCATACATTGCCTCTCTACCCAAGAGTTGTGAATTGTGGGGAGCTACACTCAGACTGATGCAACAAGATGGCCCAGTGGATACAACGCCAAACCTGGAGTTAGGAAGATTTGAGTTCAAATCCTCAGATGCTAGCAAGTCACTTAATCCTTTCCTAATCAGTTTCTTCATCTGTAAAATGAGTTAGAAAAGAAAATGGCAAATTATTCCAGTCTCTTTGGCAAAGGGCCATGGAGAGTCAGCCATGACTAAAATGACTTAATGCCATCACCCAGATTAGGGGTCAGGGAATATCTAGGTTGCAATATAAGTGAGTTTTAGGTATATTAATTAAATTGTGTTAAAAGGTAATGGGAATCCCCTTCTCTCACACCTTAGAAGATGTGAAGGCCTGATTGGCTACCTGTTAAAGATGGTATAGAAAGGATCCTTACCCAGGGAGGGAGATTAAGCTAAATGATGTCTATGGCTTCTTCTGATATTCTGGGATTCTCAGTTTATGCTCTTTGACTGAAAAAGTTTTGAGTCAAAAGAAATCTCTGTTGTGTCTGCTTACTATACTAGTTCATTAATTTGTGCCAGAAACAGTACAGACCCTACAAACATAAATCCCTAAAATTAAGAGAAAATAAACAATAACTGCTTTTGCGTTAATCTTCTGAATAGAAGGAAGAGGGAGAGAAGAGAGAAAAATGAAACCCTGTAGATTATCTAAGGAAGATTAAAAACTATTTAACTTTAATATTTTTGTATTCAAACCAGAAAACACAATGGGGTGCAGACTATTGGGCCCACAGCAAGCAGAGCAATGGCCGAGAAATGAGACCCTGGTGTTTTAAAGTGTGATCCCAGACCTATGTCTTACTGAGTTTTCTGGGATCTATATCAATAATTACTATGTTTGTTTACTAGTATGTATTTGTTTTCTGAAAATTATCAAGGGTAAAGCCTTGAGTCAACAAAATGCTCAGTAAATGAATAAAGTCTTTTGAATTTTCTGGTTAAGTGAGGAAATATTTTATTTCAACTTTTGTCTCAGAAAATTTTGCCAAAATGTAGAAACGACCATTTTATTGCCTCAGGAAAGAAAATAAATGTGATGACAGAGAAGCTTTAAAAAAAAAAAATCCTTTTCTTTTTCCATCGTATTATTTATTTAAATTGTGTTTTATTTTCCCAAACATATGCAAAGTTAGTTTTTAACATTCACCTTTGCAAAATCTTGCATTCCAATTTTTTCTCCTTCTCCCAACTCCCTCCCAAGACAGCAAGTAATCTGATATAGGTTAAAAATGTGCAATGCTTATTTCCAGAGAAGCCTGTTTCTTTAAAAATAATTTTATTATGAACTTAATAAACAAACAAGAACATTTTGACATACAAAAGAGGAAAAAAAAATAAATAAAATGGTAAATTGCTATCTTAAAAAAAAAAAAAAACAAAAAACAATGAACTTTAACATAATGGCATGGATATTACCATGATTGTCCATGTCTTCTTTGAAGCTGTTCTCAATTCTGCATATTTTAAAAATGTTTTGTTGGTGCTCTTTTCTTTTTATTTTTCCCTCATCCTTATACTGCTACTATTCCCCACAGTTGTCCCTAATCTCCCCTCTCTCTCCAAAAGTCCTCCTTTCTAATAAATTAACCATAGTCAAGCAAACTGCTTCACACACTAATTGTGTCATTCAAAATTGTCACTTTTGTACACTTTGGTGGTGAAGGACCTCTACTCATTAACAGTATTCCTTTCTTTACAATATCATAGGAATTATATAGAAATTGTTCTCCTGGCTTTCTCTGAATCTATCCTTTGATCCTTTTTTTCTTTACCTTTTTTCTCTTTGTCTTTACAAAGAATATAAGAGAAGAAAAAGGAAAGAAAGGAGTCTACAGCAGAAGTAATATATTTCTCTGTGCACCATATTCTCATTTCCATGTGGTTTAGAGTACTCAGATATCAAACGGTAGGGGCAGCTAGTTGGTACAGTGGATAGAGCACTGGCCCTGAAGTTAGGAAGGCCTGAGTTCAAATTTGGTCTCAGACACTTAACACTTCCTAGCTGTGTGACCCTGGGCAAGTCACTTAACCCCAACTGCCTCAAAAAAAAAAAATCAAACTGTTACATTGTGCAACCCTCCTTTATCTACTTTGGACAAGAGTAAGATTCATGAAATGTTCAATGCCCCTCATCCTTTTCTTCATGTTGTATACTCTTCTCATGCACCCCAATTATGAGAAATAGCAAATTTCTTTCCCTTCTTTCTCATTTCTTTCCATATGTATTTATCTTTTCTCTACTTCCTTTCCTCTTTAAAAATCAACATAAAAGAACAAAAATCATACCCAGTACTTGGGTTTTATGTTACTTATGTTATTGTCTTCAAAATTTCCTCTCTTTTATAGCAGCTGCACCATATAGTCTTATGTAATCTGCACTGTGGTTCCACAGTACTTGAACCCTTTTCCTTCTGGAAGCTTGCAGCATTTTTTTTAAACATAGAAGCTTTGTAATTTGGTTATGATATCTGGAATGTTTTTAGCATGGGGTTTCTCTGAGGTGACCAGTGGATTTATTCTATTTTCTTCTCTGATGCTATTAGCTCTAACAGGCAGATTTCTTTTTTTAATTTCTTGAAATACAGTTTGCAGGAGAGGTAGGTGACATAATGAATAGAGCACTAGTTTTTAAGAGGTTAAAGAAGATTAAAGTTAAAAGGAGGACTCAAATCCAAATCTGGCCTCAGACACTTACTAGTTGTCACCGAACCTAACATGCCTCCATAGAAAAAAATATGCTTTCCAATTCTTAGGGAGTCTACTGATACTGAAATAATCTGTCCTTAACCTCTTTCCCTGGACAGTTAATTTTGGTAATGGATACCTAACATTTCCTTCTATTTTTTCAAATTTTTGATTTTGTACCAACATTTCTTGTTGCCTCGTGGGATTACTGAGTTCTTGCTAAACTATTCTATTTTTCATGGAATACAATAATAATAACAATAATGAAAGTAATGAAATTTATATAGCGCACACTGTGCTAAGCGCTTTACAAATACTATTTCATTTGATCCTTACAACAACCCTGGGAAATGTCTGCTATTATTAATTCTATTTTACAGATGAGAAAACTGAGGCAGACAGAAATGAAGTGACTTGCGTAAGGCTGCCTACTTTCTATGCTTATAGCTATATATTCTCTATTTGTTTTCCTAGTCCACAGTTTTATTTTCTTTAAAAAAAGAACCCTCTTGCTTGAATTCCTCTAGTTACTCTTAAAGTACATTCTTTTCGCTGAGGCTCCCTGTACCTGTTTGTAGTTCTTTTCTTCTCTGAGCCTCTTTCTAAACTATGGTATTTCTTGATCACCCCTGGTGTTTGGTTCCATTTGCTCATTTCTCGCACCTCAGTTTCTAGGCTTGAGATCAAGTGCTCTCTCCTATACTTTTGGACAGAGAGGATGGGCCTTGTTTCAGCCTCATCTTCCTCGCAGCCTGGATACTGGTGCTGTGGTCATGGTTGCTCTTCTCTCCTGGTGGCTCCACATGGGTAACCTTCCTGCCCTCTTCTCTTTATACAAGCCTATTGACTTAGAGGAAACTACTGTCTGCTGTCCTGGCAAACCTCTCACAGAACTGGGCAGGTACACTTTGGTGGTGAAGGACCTCTACTCATTAACAGTATTCCTGAATGATCATTTTCAGTCACAGAATACTGCATCTGTATTGGGCTTGTAGAATAGAGATTAAATGTATTTTAACTTAGAACAATATTCTGTAAATTCTTAAAAACCAAACCAAATCCATGTTTTCACCTCCTCATCAAAACTAAGTGCTTAAAAATATAATGCAGCTTTAGCTCAGGTGTCACTCTACTGAGGGCTTCTCCTGAGAGCCATTTCATCCTCGTTTCCCCCCAAGTTGTTAGTGTCTGAAATGTTTCCTATTTAATTATTTGAGGAAGTGTTATATCCCCCCAAAGACCAGGGACACTGAATTTTTGTCTTTGTCCCAGTATCTACTGCTGGGCTCAGCACATAACAGACAAATATGGAATCACTATCTACTGAAGCTCTGCTTTCTGTAGTCACTCCTCATCTCTTCTGGCTGTATCCAACATCTCATATAAGGGACCAAACATGTTGGTTTGGCTGATGGAGGCACAGTAAAGAGATGGCAGGCTTCTCACTGATCTCCCCCTTTCACTCCAGGATTTCAGCCCCGAGTCCTTTGTTTATAGACCATTTTAAGATGCAGAGCCTGAGCAAGGGTCAATACTGGTCCTCCCCCACCTAACTGCCTCAGGAGGCCCCAGGCTTTACTAACAGAGGCTTCCATGTCTGCCTGCACATCAGCAGTAATTAATTTAAGTTAATCTGGTTGTAGCTTAATTACAGCAAAGTCTCAGATTTTGTCTTATGTGCAGGCTGTGAGTAGAAAACAAAAACAAACTCAACAGTTAAGTGACAAAATTTGTTGTAAAATTGATTTTCAATCCATTGTCCTTTCCACCCATCACCAACCATATCTCAATAGAAGAGGCTGATTTATGGCTGATATGCTATTCTTTCAGGCTGTCAAAATGATCAAACAGAGAAATATTGAGTGGAAAACATAGGCCTGCCATGGGCTAAATATAATAGTGGAGAGCACAGAGTACTTTATTCTTTCAATTCGGGGAAAACACAATGCCTACCTTTTTGCCTTCTCCATATATGAGGGGAAACTTCAGGTCATCATCCTCAATGGTTTTGTATGCCCTGTGGGGGGGGGATAAACAACATTAAAAAAAAAAAGAGGTTTGCACTCAATTAGTGACCCACTGCCCTGACACAGGTGGCTAGGTACTCAATTTTCCTAGAGATTCCATCCTTTATTTTCCACTGCCAATCTCCTTTGCTATATGGAACTATTTGTGCTGATGTGTTTGGGGAAAAAAAGAAAAGAAATGGACAAGCTAGAAAATGCTAAGTATTTAAATGTGAAAAGAGGCTGTTTCATTGCAGAAAATAAATGGCTACATTGAAATTAGCTAGAGGTTTTTGTCCAGAGCATTAGGTGTTCGGTAAAATAAAATTACAAAAACCAAGGATTGGATGCCTGCTATTAATCTGAAACTGTGAGAGTGCATAGGTGGATGGAGTGTGAAATGGTTCCAATTTCCATGCGAGGGACTGTTTACACAAAAGTCAGCTTCCCCTCAAGGTGGTTTGAGAATGGATATTTAGAACTTATCTGACCTTGAGCATGATGGAATGGAAGAGGAGTCTTTATTAAGCATTTACTATGTTGAGAGGATAGAAACAGAAAAAAATCGACAGTCTATGCTCTTAAGGAGCTCATATTCTGATGAGTGGAGAGAACACAGGTAGGAGGGCTTGGCAGCAGCACAGAAGGAAAGGCCCCAGGATCTGGAGGGCATAAAAGCTGAGCAGATGACAAGACTTGGCAGGTCTCTGGAAGCAATGGGAGGGCAGATAGGTTAAGGCCCAGTAAGTACCTCTTACTAGAAGCACTATGACTGGTAACACTTTACTTTTTTTCAGTGATATAATGGGAAATATTCCTAAAGATTGGAATGACTTGGCTATAGTAGGAGAGTTAAAACAGGGTGGAGGAAATGTCAGTATCCTGCAAGTGGCTTTCCAGGGCCTGGCAGGAACTGAGTAATGGCTACTACAGTGGTGGAGATAAAGGGGCTCCCCATGGCCAATTCCTGCTGATTATTCACTGGGATCTGGACAGCTATGGGCGGGGGCTGAAGTGGGTCCCTAGGGGGTTCTAACCTGGCTGAGATATTCAAGGCTTGAATAAATTTTCTGGCTTGCAATTATTCCAAGACATACTGGACAGAAAGAGAAGCAAATTTATATTTCAATGGCAGCAGGGTTTAGTTGGAGGGAAAGCTGGACTTGGACTCCTAAGTGAAAGCTCTGTCACTGGTGATCTTGAGAAAGTTATCTATCTCTCTCAGCCTCATTTCTCATCCAGGACTTAACGTTACTGAAGACAATAATGCTTGCATGCTCTATGCCATCGTTCTGCTCTGAGGATAAAGGGAAAGTAGGAATATGAAGTACTTTGCAACTGGAAACAAATTCATTCACATGTGTTGCCATCATCATTTGCAAATGGGGTTGGTTGGATACTGCTTCCCCCCACTTCTGATGTAAGGAAATTAAGAAAACCATTTTTGGTCATTTTTGCTAGCCAGGAAGCAAAAAATGCAAGCAGTTTTAAAGAAGGTGCTCAGAGAATGACCTGGAACTTAGGGATGCATGGAAAGACTCACAATAGCTGACAACACCCTCATTTTAGGAAATATTGTCCAGTGGATAATTAGAGTAAAAGGCAGGACATGAGAGCCCTGCTGGAATCAATAAGTAAATGAGCTGCTTTGTTAAAGTTTTTCTTTCTATAAAAAATCACAGTTTCAGAGATATGTTGTTAAGGCTAGTTAAATAAAGGGTCCAGTTAGTAAGCTAGTTTCCTGGTCTGACTTCTTAGAAGCTTTTCCAAAATTCACTGACTTATTTCATTAAGTCAACAGCAAAAAAGTAATTGTTGCCCAATGGCATTCTGAACTCTAATGCCACCTACCACCAAACATCCCCAGCTTTATAGTTTGCAAAGTGCTTTACATTCGTTATTTCATTTAATCTAGTGGGAGGTAAGTTGTAATTCAGATTTGTGGAGGGTCTCCCTGAATCATGCACAAGTGAAAACAGTGTACACAGAGTTTAAATTGGGAAATTTACACACAAAATTAGGAGAAACCTCTTGCTCTTGTTGGGAGCACTGAGCTAAGATATTTGCCTTTGGAAGCTCCAAAGAAGAATGTGACAGCATTCTAAGAATCACACTATAATCTAAATGGGAACAGCTCTATCTCTCTGCTCCCTTTCTTAGTCAAACTCCTAAGTAAGGAGTTTGTCCATGTTTCCACTTCTCCATCCCTTAACTCTTTGCATTCCAACTTCTGTTCTCATCATTTAACTGAAATTTCTCCAAATTACCAACGATTTCTTTTCACATCTGAGTCTTCCCCCGCCTTTCTTCCCCCGCCCTTTAGTCCTCTTCATCCTTCTTAAACTATTTGCTGCATTTTATACTGCTGACCACTTTCTCCATTTGGCTTTTGTGATACTACTGTCTTGGTTCTCTTCCTGTCTGTCTAACCACTTCTCAATTTCCTTTGCTGATTCATAAACCAGATTACTTCCCTTAAGTGTGGGTGTTCATCAAGGTTCTAATGTAGGCCCTTTAATTTTTCCTCTCTACACTCTTTAGCTTCCAAGAGTTTCTATGTTGATAACTCCTGATCTACATATTCAGTGCCAGTTACCCTCCTGAGCATCAGTTCTGCATTACCAGCAGCCTACTGGACATTTCAAACTGGAAAGCCTTGAAACATCTCAAAATCAGTATGTCCAAAACAAAATTCATTATCTTTCCCCCCCCCCCAACCTACCACTCTCTCTTTCAATCTTCCCTATTTCTGTCAAAGACACCCCCAAGTTTGGTCAAGGACCACAGCTTGCCCAGAAAACCCCAGGAATAGCTACCTGGCTCTGTTTCTATTCTCTCCTCTCCTTTTTCCTCCTCCTATACCTTCTATTGCTCTTTGGAGCAACATTTGTGGAGAAAGTCTGCCATACTTGTCGCCACCCAATACCAATCATGAATAATTGCCCACAACGTGCTCAGGCAAACTAGCTTAGCCCAAGCAGCAGCATGTCCTAGGGAGGAAGCAATCCCAGTGTACCATCCCCAAGAAGCCTACAAATACCCAAATCATCCAAGCCACTGGCCCAGATTCTTTCTTAGTCCCTGTTGCCAATGGTTATGGTTCTGTAGCCCATGGATTTAAGACCCAGAAAAGAAAGTGACTAAGCCTCTAAGCCCAAAGACAAAAAGGAAAAGATCCCATGTATTCAAAATAATACAATTTATGCTATTCCCTTATAGCAGTTTTTTGATGGGAAAATTTCCCCCAATTCCCCCCTAAATAGGAAACTTGGGGAACCTGTGTTTTTAAACTATGTTATATGAGCAGGAGCTCTATATAGTTAGACCTACCAGGCTGAAAAGGCTTTGACTATGAACACACAAATCATGTCTACCATATGAGAGCCGGTCAAGCTAAGGCTCGTCATCAAAACTTGGTTTCCAGTTGATGGTCGGCCTATAATAACTTATGAAGACTATCAACTGACATCACATATGGGTTGTGACTTGGATCAGTGCAGGCTGTCACCAATAGCCACAAAATACTGAAATATCGTCTGCTTTGCATTATTAGATGGACCATAATGATGGGGAGAAGGGACAGTGATGGCTCCTATTGTATTCTTGGGTTTATCACACACATGGAGAATTATGTGTTTCCCCTAGAGTCACATCCAAGAGGACTCTCCTCAGAGGAGTCCTTCATAATGGTGGGGAACCTGAAGTTCATGAAGGCTAAGAATTGTCCTCTTGGATTATAATTGTTTTACATAAGTTCAGAGTGCAGAACTAGCACAAATAGGTGAAAACTGCAAGCTGGTAAATTTCAGCTTCAGAAGAACTTTGAACAACCCAAACTGTCTAAACATCGAATCATTCCATTTTAGGTGATGTGTTCCCCACTACAAATGGTATAGAATCTGGATGACAACCCATCAGGAAAAATCGATCAGCGAACATCATCATGTGCTTATTGTGTGCCATATATATAGCTCCTGCTCATATAGCATAGCCTTAGAAACACAACTTCCCCAAGTTTCCCATTTGGGGGGAATTCTGAAAATTTTTTTCCGTCAAAAAATGACCTGCTATAAGCATTTTTGAATATAAGGGATCTTTTCCTTTTTGTCTTTGGGCTTAGTCACTTTCAGAATGGAGACCTGGTCCTGGGCTTACTTACTCATTCAAATAAAATGCCATTAAATTTACAAGGGGTCAGGTAAGATAGTGGCTAGAGAACCAGACCCAAGGCTAGGAAGACCTGGTTTAAGTTTAGTCACTCATGCTCACGGCAAATTATTAACAATTCTTAAATTGTAGAGAGGGTCCTGACCTGCAATGAGAGAGGCCCGTTTCCTTATATGAGAGTTCACTATGGTAATGAAATCATATGTCTAATTCCTATTCTCTACCTCTATTTCCTTAAAAATTTAACTAGGAACATTAGTGCAACCATCTAACACTGCCTACTGATGATTTATAGTTAATTAATTTAAATGCATTCACTAACCATTTTCAGTCATTTCCTAAGTCCTCATTAGATTTTTTGTTTATTCATTTATTTTAATTCACTTTTCCTCTCACATGTTGGAAGCCCTTTATCCCTCTCTGCTTCAGCTTTTTCTTCTTTACATTATTTCACTAATTTCTTTTCAGGTTTCTGTGTATTCCTTTTTCTTGCTTATCTAATGGCATTATAGTATTCCATTAATGAATTTAGATTAATCTGCAATGATTTACTCAACCATCTCCCTTTTGTTGGGCAGTTAAGTTTTTCCATTCTTTCTGTGATCACATATAATGTTGCTATAAAAGTCTCGGAACAGACGGCTCTCTTTTTATTTTTTAAAATAATACTTTCAGGGTTTCCAAGGGTTTGAATGAATTTACAGGCTACACAATCAGCTGGCAGCAGTCATACTATTCAACTAACTCACTCAGCCCTCAACTATGTGCCTTATCCTGTGTAGGATATACACAACACTTCCTTCCCACTCCCCCAGCACTTTAGCCCCATTTACTAATCATTTTTATCTGGGGAAATGGGGCATACACTTGGGGAATGGCTAAAGAGCAAACATGAAGCTGTTAGTTTGCATACCCAAATAAGAGATTTGTCACTATGAAATGAAGAAGGGAGGCAACAATTATGGACTGGGATGGCCAATTAAGTCTTCCAGGAGTACATGAAGCTTTGGCTGAGTTCTGAAGGGAAGGGAAGATTTGAGGAGATGGATCAGCTGGTAGCTCAAGTTTTTATCAAATGCCTTTTCTGCGTTTATTGAGACAATCATATGGTTTTTGTTAATTTGGTTATTGATATAGTCAATTATGCTAACAGTTTTCCCAATATTAAAGCAGCCCTGCATTCCTGGCATAAATCCTAGTTGGTCATGGTGTATTATCCAGGGGATGATTTTCTGTAATCTCAGCTGGTAGCCCAGGTGAAGAGAACATCATGAGCATTGACTGCTACTGAAGAAGGAAGGACTCTGGCCTATTCTAAAATAGGAAGAGACTGGCTTCTCTGGAGGGGAGCAACTTGGAATAGTGGAAAAAATAGTCAGAAGAACTGGGTTAAATGCCCAGCTTTACCAAATGCTAGCTATTGTGATTTTGAGCAAGTTACTTCAAATGGGCTATGCAGTGATTTGACAGCTAAATCTGTGTATGATTCTGGGCAAGTCATTTAATGTCTGCCTCAATTTCCTCATCTGTAAAGTGGGGGTAATAATAGCATCTGTTTCCCAGGGAGATTGTGAGGCTCAGATGACATAATTGTAAAGCAAAACTCTGCAAACTTTAATACATAATATAAATGATAGCTATCATCAATGTTAATATTTTTTAGGTATCATATACAATGAGGTGGGAGGGTTAACTGGATGATGGTAATGTTAGATGTCTCATCTAAGTAGCAGACAGCTCGGCAAAGCTGTGTTCTGAAAAAAAATATATAAAAAATTAAATAATAAAATAAAATTAAAAAAAAAAAGCTGTTCTCTGAGCTGGGCAATAGTGGGAAATGAGGTTACATAAGCAGGATGAGGACATCAGGTGGTGGAGATCCTGGAAAGTTAGGCAGAGGGTTTCAGATTTAATATGGTAGGCAACAGAGAGTGACTACTGGTTCAATGATTGGAAAATACTTTGAGCTCCATAGAGAGAGGCCTAGAGTAGTTTTAATAGCCCTGAAAATTTCATGAAAACTGTTCTCCAAATAAACTTCTAACCCAGGTGAAGTAAATTAAGTCTCACAGGACAGCAGAACTTCTAGACCACTAATGCCCTGTTACCCTATTTTGAAAAATGGGAATTTCTACTGGCAAGCTCACAGTAGGAACAAGGCAATTACCAACACCAAACATTATATCTTAGCCTCTGTTACCTGTTCAAGTAGGATGTTAAAAAAGACCTCGGAAAAGAACAGTTTCTTGTTCTCTGCCATTATCTTTTTTTCCCTTCAAAAACAAGCCATACGGCCATCACTTGTCTGAGTGAATCAGTATTCAGTATGGAGCAAGTGTGAATGAGTGGGAGAAAGTCCAATACATTTGCTCCCAGAGACTTCTTGGGCTTATGTCACCCAGGCAACATCATCTCTCATGTGTTCTTGAATCCTAAGACTCTTTTTTGAGGGTTTTTTTTTTTTTTTTGGTAAATCTCATAAAATTTTAGACAGATGGTTTGATCACTGAATGAGAGTGAGAGAAACCAATGGATGCTTGACTCTATGTAAATCATATTAAGAGACTATGGGGGGGGGCAGCTAGGTGGCGCAGTGGATAGAGCACCAACCCTGAAGAAGTCAGGGGGATCTGAGTTCAAATCTGGTCTCAGACACTTAACACTTCTTGGCTGTGTGACCCTGGGCAAGTCACTTAAGAAGAATATTGGGTGTTTTCCCTACTCTGAATTTAGAGGAAGACAAGGCGGAGAATGGCATAGGATGGGCAGCAGCATGAGGGGGCTTAGACCCCCACTGATGAGACCGAGACATGGCTCTGTACTCTGGGATCAGTGCTGTAAAATACTCAGGGATTAATACCAGCATCTTCAGAGAAGTCTGAACAAACAACTTGGGCATAAAGCTAAAGCTTCAGCCACCATCTGATGACTCTGTTTCTGGGCCTCTGGCTAGCTCAGGGCCCAGAAAAGTCCAAGCTTGTGGGGCTGGGCCCTCTAATTCTGCCGGACTGCCACGGGCATGAGCCACTTGCCTTGTCCTGCCCACTAGACACATCTCGATATAAGAAGGCTGCCTCCGGCCCCTACTGGGCACAGCTTCATCTCTGCCATGGCTAAGGAGGCCTCCTAGTTTTGTTCTGACATTAAACCTAAGCAGGGGAGGGCCCACGTCAGCTCAGACAGGGACAGTGTAGTTGTTTTTCTGGCTTAACTGCCTTTCTTTGATATAAGGGGCGTCTGACCACAGCCTTCAAAGATATGAAAAAAGCCATCATAGCCTCATGAAGATGGCTCTCCCTATGCTCCTTATCTTCAGACACTGAGCCTCTCATCATCTTGGTCACCTTCTGGACATTGCCAGTGCTCAACTTCCATCGTGACTTAACTTGTCCCTTCTTTTTACCCAAACGTTTTGTGTTGTACTAACAGCATGACTACTAAGATAGCTAATGCCATCACAAGCTGCACTGAGATAAATACGCTATCTAGATCAAGGGAGTAACCTTCCTCAGAACTTTTCACTGGTCAGAACACATATGGAGCGTACCTAAGTTTGAATCCCTGGTTTAACTTATGCCAAAAAAGCATTTAACTTGCCTAAATTCTATCACCTATGGAAGAACAAGCAGGCAGATGTTATAGAAAATAGATTTTATTTTAGCTTAATCTAAGGGAAAACTTCCCATCGGAACACTGAAAATGGAATGGGCCATCTCATGAGGTTACGAGTTCTCTGTCATGGGGAGTGTTCAAACAGAGATGAGATGATCATTTGTGGAAGATGTCATAAGCTGGATTCCAGCATGGTGGAGTACATACAGTCCCTTAGGCTTAGCCACAAGAGACTGATTTGGATCTTTAGTAACTAAGTCACAACCTCCCAAAGCCTCAATTCCTCATCTGTAATTATACTTCTACCATACTAGCTCAAAGGGATACTGTGAGAAAGATCTGATATAAGCCTTAAAGTGCACCTTTCCTATCCATCTCCTTCTTGACATTTACAATGCTACAACTCTGGTTCAGCCCTTATCACCTTATATTTTCCTATATGAGAAAAGTTAAAAAGCCTTTGGTCTGCCCAGAGCTGAAGGTACAAGCTAAACTTGTACCTGGCTGGGTCAAAAGCAGACACACTTGTAACTGTCAACAAGTAGTTGTTTTAAGTTTTTGGAATGATTCACTTTTTAAAATTAGGTGTTATGTTTTGTTTTTTTTTTAATGAGCAAAAATCCATTTTCTTTCCTTTCTACTTCCCTCTTGTCTTCCTACCTTGAGAAAATAAAAATAAAAACAAAATCCTTATGATGAATATGCATAGTTGAACAAGACAAATTCCCTCATTGACCACATTCAACATATGTTTCATTCTGCACATCTTTTCATCAGGAATGGAATAAGATGCTTTATCTTTATCATGATGTTCTGGAATCATGGCTGGTCAGTGTGTTGATTAAAGTTCTCATATCTTTCAAGTTATTTGTCTTTACTATGCTGTTATAAAATAAATTGTTTCCTAATTCCTCTAATTATTCTTTGCATCAGGGATGCAAGATTTCCCAGTTTCCAAAAGGAAATTGTCCCTTTTCAGCATTTTTCATGGCAAAATGATATTTCACTACATCCAGAGACTGTAATGTGGTCTGCCATTCCCTCGGCATGACTAAAAGCAAACTAGTGATTGAACTGGGGGAGGCTCCCTACTATCACCTTCCAGGGTTGTTACCTGTGCTTTGTTCTTAAAAAGGACCATGACATCAGAAAGTGAGAATTAGACTTAAGTGAGAGAGGGCTACACAAAGTCACCAGCCTTACTCTCTCCCATGGAGTGTCTAGTGACAAGATGTAGATCAGGATGACTTAAGACTGCTTCTTCCCCTTTCTGCTCTGGCAAGCTGTACATGTCCAGAAGATTTAGACTCAGACTGTAACCAGGAAGCTAAGTAAAAGGAAGACCACTGCTATATATTGGATTGTCTAAAAGCTTGCCAAAGGTGCTCAGTTTGAAGGGCTAGTGGTTTTACTCCTTTGAGGCAATACATGTAGACTATGTATTTTGTAGGTCTGGCCTCATTTAATTAGTAACAAGAACTGCTGACATTCTTATGGCATTTTACAGTTTTTATTAAGAACATTCCTCATTAAAGCCCTCTAAGATAAGTAGGCCATTGTTTTTATTTTTTTATTTTTTTTTATTTTATTTTTTTTGACCTTTGCAAAAAAACTTTTTTTCCCCAAGCTTTTCCTTTCCTTCCCCCCACCCCCACCCCTAGATGACAGGTAATCTAATATATGCTAAATAGGATAAATTATATGACAAATACAATACATGTATACATATCTATACAGTTATCTTACTGCACAAGAAACATCAGATCTAGAAAGAGAAGAAGAAAAAAAACAACCTAAGAAGGAAAACAAAATGCATGGAAATATTCACAGAAAGCGTTAAAATGCTGTGTTGTGGTTCACTCTCAGTTCCCACAGGAGTAGGCCATTGTTTTCAGGAAGTATAGGAGTTATAATTCAAACCCAGGTCTTTTGAATCAAAAGCCAACAAACCTTGCTGTATCTCTAAATTTCTGCTTTGATGGGGCTCCTGTTTCCTATTTTCAAAAAATTCCTTAATAAAGGGATTCTAAAAAAATGTTCAAAATCTCTTTTGGATTAAACCTCAATATTCTAGAATGATGGATATCGAATCAAAAGTACAAACAGGGACCAAGCTTACAGCAAACAAAGAGGGGAAAAAGGAAATTAACTCACTTATAAAATAACACCAGTTCCTCAGGACAAGAATACACAAACTATGGCTGTTTTGGGCAAGACAATTTCAAGGAGGTTTTGGGGTTCATTAACATCCTTTATCATTATCATTTTGGGGAAGATGAATAATACCAATGTAATAGGCCTCTGTTCTCCAATTCATGCAACATATGTAAACTTCTGTCATGAACATACATGACTGCCATTTAACTTTGTTGTTTTCACAGAGACTCATTAATGTGATTATATGTAAGTTAATAAAAGGGCAAGAGGCTGCACAATATACCTTGAAGGACTCTGAATGGCTTAGAGGGCAGAGGCTTGAGATTTCTGGTGAGTATATTACATCAGGCTTTGATGCAGTGGATGAATGCCAGGTTTGGGAGAAGGAAGACTCATCTTTCTGATTTTAAATTACACCGACCCTGGGCAAGTCTAGTCCTAAAGTTTGCCTCAGTCTTCTCGTCTGTTAAATGAGATGGAGAAAGTAATGGCAAACTGCTCCAGTGTGTTTTTGCCAAGAAAACCCCAAATGGGTTCACAAAATATTGAATGTGACTGAAATGAATGAACAATAACAAAAATAAAAATATGTTTGAGGATGATATACTGCATCTATAACACGGGATATTTCACAGGGTTCTACTGTATTTAAGTACTCACTAACAAATAAAATGCTCATGATCACAATAAAGGAAAAGATACTTTAAAAAATTAAACTGATTTTTAAAGTGCTGCACATGCCCTTAAAACAGGAAGAAAACTGGCATAATCTCCAAATACAAAAACACAACTAAATTTCTGAATGAAAATGAGGGGAAAAGTTATTTTTGATTTTGAAGAAATTCATAAGCTTTGGAAATTATTCCTATATTCCATTATCTGCTTCATGCACATTAGCACTTAGAAGATTCATATATTATGATCAATACCATTTAAGCTTCCCTAGTGGGTATGAATGTAAGGTCGTCAGTCTATTGTTTTATGTTCTTGAGTAATTCCCCTTTTGAGGGGGGGGTGAGGGATGAGAGTTACAATTTTTCTAGGCCAGGTCACTATGCATAAATTGGGAGGTCCACCAGAAACCAAAAAAAAAAAAAAGTCATCCTTGGCACACACAGTAATGGACAGTTGAAAAGAATGGAGAACAAAGAGGGATCCTAGGGTGCAGTATCAAGCTACCTGTCTTCCCCAGCCAGTGGGAAGACAACAAATTTAATGGCAGTTAGGTATGTTCATGAGGGAAGTTTACACATGCAGTATGAATTGGATTGGACAACCACTAGGTGTCTGCTATATAGCTGTATATATAGCATTGCAGGATATTTAGGTGGAAAATGTGATTAGGCCATTGGTAGCTGAGAGGTAACATGGTTCCTATGAATTTTCAACTAAAAGGCATAGAAGGTCCTGGGAGCAAGGTGGTGACCCAAGGCTTCTGTGTCTTGACATGGATGGAGGAATGGTCATTTACTTACCTGATGTCCCAGACCTTCTACCTGTCTGGCTCCCACCATCTAAGACCTGGGATTCCAAGTCTAATCGGGATCCTGGGAGTTAGGTGGCCTAGAACCCTGGGCTTGGAGTCAGAAAGATCAAGAAGGCCAGAGTTCATATCTGACCACTTACTTCACTTAACCCCTGCTTGCATAAAACCTCAGAAGGAAATGGCAATCCAATCCCCTACCTCTGCCAAGACTACCCCATAGACAATTGGTTACAAAGAGTGAAACACAACTGAATGAAATCTCAGATATCATCTAATCAACCTCCACATTTTATGGATGGAAAAATTCAAAGTGGTAGTCATAAACATCAGATGAATTTAGCACAGCTCATTTACAGGAAGATGCTTATTTATCAATTAGTGTAAATCCATGGGCCAATAGCCCATAGTCCAAGCCTTTGGCTTAGTAAACCCTCAGAACTCTCTCTGGGAAATATCCAAATATGGCTCATGTCCCAATCTCTTTCTCCTTCTCTCCTCCTCCCTCTATCCTCCTCTCTGTTTCTCTTTATCTCCTTCTCCCCTTCCCTCCCTCTCTTTCTCCTCCCCACTCTCCCTAAAATAATGTTAAAAAATGCATATACTGGTTATGGTGTTGTTCAGTTATTTTCAGTTGTATCCAACTCTTTATGAACCCATCTGCTATTTTCTTGGTAAAGACACTGGGTTTGCCATTTTTTTTCTCCATCTTCTTTTACAGATAAGGAAACTGAGACAAACAGGTATAAGTGACTTACACAAGGTTAGTAAGGGTCTGAAGCTGGGTTTGAATTTGGGAGAATGAATTTTCCTGACTCTAGGCCTGGCACTCTACCCACTATACCACTTAACTGCCTTTGTGTACCAGTTATAGGACAATTTTTATTTTACTCCACAGAAAATTCAGAAAACACAGAAAGTCAATTAGTCATCAATAAGCAATTGATAAAATTCTCCTTTGTCTTTGATGAATTACATCTTCTATCAGGGGATTAAAACCTTATGGTTTAAATTCCCCCAGAATGAATATAACTTTGAAGCTGCCACGAAGGCAACCACTCAATATTTTGAGTCCCCTTTTCACTCCATGGATCCATATAGGGATCCCAACTTTTGGTACTACCAGGAATTGACATTTCAGGGTATTACTCATCAAAGACCCATAGAGGAATTTAGCTCTGTAGGCCAATCCTGAAGGCAGGAAAATGAAACTGAAGATGTTAGAGTCAATCCCCTCTCCCCCTGCACTAGATTCGTACTGTCTGAATAACCCAGTTATTAGTAGAAATCAAAGTTTGGGTCCTTGCTCTCCCACGTGGCTTCTCAGGTGGTGTTTGGTCAACCCTACCTAGGATCAGGAATCACATGGGCAAATCTCTTTTTCTCAAGAGGATAGAACTGGCCCAGAGAATTCTCTTTTTCTCACCACAATTGCACCATTTGGATCACATGGTTTCTCTTTACATAGCTGCCACTGGCTGAGAGGCAAAGAGACCACTGCCTGCCTCCAAAGCTGGGGCCAATATCTCTAACTAGCCAGCCACATGGATAAAAAAGTATTTTCCCTTAGGTCTACATTTGGCTCCTCTCCCTATCTTCCTCCTCCATTCTAATTGTACTTTTCCCTTAGGGTATCACTAGATGAAAAAAGGGAAAAGGGGTAAAAACTTATTGGTTCTCTTGTTCAGGCTAGCACAATCCATCAGAAACACTGGAAGGCAACCAATTATTTTAGGTTCAGCAATGGACACAGAGATTCAAAAAGAAAATGCCCCTTTACTGCCATGATTCCTGAAAAGATCCATCCTATGAGGTGGTACCAAAGGGCTTGATTCCTAACAAAGCAGGATGCTCTCTAAAGTGCCCCCAAACCTCCACTTCCCCATCATCTCATCATGATGAGCAGCAAAACTATGCTCAGAACAAAACCATGTTTGCTTTTGCTCTCCAGCCTCTCTCGAGGACATCCAAAAATTCAACATTTCCAATACAACCTTTTCTCATAAATCCACACCCTTCCTAACCTCCCTGATGGGCCACAGGTGGACACACTGTGACCTGACTAACCTAATGATGCCATTCTAGTTCTCTTCAAGAACAAAGGAATATAATAACCAACCAGTCAATGCCAACATCAGGTTCAGAATCTAGAAGTCAGCCAATGTCTCTTGCTCTTCACTCACCCATCCTAATTAATCAGTTCCCAAGTCCTGTCAATTCTACCTTTGCAACATTGATCATTATATCTCCATTTCTCTGCTCACATGACAGCCACTCTCCCTTAGGTTCTTATTACCTTTCCTGTGAATTACTGCAACAGCCTAATTTAGGATCCCTGCACCCAGAATTTTCCCTTTACAACTCATCCTCTATATACTTGCCAAACTATTTAATTTGAGAAACATTCTAATTCTACTGCAGAGAGCAAACTCCGTTGGGCAGGCCATGTTGTCCGAATGCCAGAGGTATGCTTGCTGAAAAGAGAATTTCCATAGGACAAGCGCTCACAAGGTGATCAGAAAAAAGCAATGTAAGGGCACTCCGGAGGTATCTCTTAAGAACTTCAAAACTGATTGTGTGACCTGGGAGATGCTGGCACAGGACCCCCCTGCATGGTGTGCCCTCCTCTGAGAAGGTGCTGTGCTCTATGAGCAAAACAAAACTGAAGTAGCTCAAAAGAAACAAGAGATGCACAAATTTAGAAAATCCACCCCAAATGTCACATGGTCTATTTGTGCCTGACCTGGGCTAGAGCATTCTGAGCTCATCCTGGTCTGATTAGCCACACTGTTGTTCCTTATGCACTATGTTCCAGCTAAATTCCCCATAATATTCTTCACAGACCACCCCTCCATTTCTTGCCTTTGTCTTGTACCCTAATGCTTGGGATGCTCTTCCTAATTATCTCTCGTCACCTCTTACAAAATACATTTCTTGATCTTCCCACTTGGAACCGCTTCCCCAGTGTGACTATTTCTTTTATATTTTGTATTCACTTATCTGTGTACATTTTGTCATGTTCTTCCTGCCCCTCCTCCCCCAAAGACTTTAAGCTCCCCGAGGGTGGATGCCATTTTTTGTCTTTGGAGTTGCAGTGCTTATATAGCAAGTACTTAATAAATATTTGCTGAATGCATTGACCCTGAAGAGCTTATTCCCACCCTATTCCCTACTCTAATGAGCTGGATTTTATGTGCTTTTACATGGCACGTCAAAAGTCATGTATCACACTTTGCAGCTTATCAGTGGCAGGGTGGCTACAAAATGAAAAAGACAGACTGTTCCGATGTGAAGTCAGTTATTTCAAAGAATCACCCTCACACAAGTATCTCAAACTCAGAGGCCTTTCAGCCACTTAGAATAGCCAGAAATGAAGCAGTTATTCATCTCTAGAAAAATAACAACAAAAGGAGCTACTGGTCCCAAAGTCAAATCTCCTGAGTGTGTGATTTGTGGCTTATATCACACCAGCCCTGTATTGGGGATATGACTTTCAAGGAGAATAGGCAGGCCTCAGGATCTTAGGGACAATCCAGCCTTCCTCAGGCAGGTAGTCAATAACATTTAGGAAGCTTATACTCTGTCCTAATCTCTGCCCCTCATTGGTCTGGCTCAGCTCATGCTATCACAGCTTGCACTTCCACAGATTACTGCAGAGAGGACAAAAAAGCAGCTCCATCAATAGGATGGAGGAGAGGGAGAGAAGAATGGGAGGCAAAGGGAGAAGGAAGGGAAGGGTACAGGGAAGCAGGGGAAAGGAGGAGGGAGAGAGAAGGGGGAAGGGAGGAGGAGGAGAAGAAGAGAAGAAGGGGAGGTGGGGGAGAAAGGGAAAGAGAAGGAAGGAATAAAGAGAAGGGAGGAGTGAGATGGAAGAAGAAGGGGAGAAGGGAGGAGAAAAGGGGGGAAGAAGCAGGAGGAGGGAAGAAAAGGAGGAAGAGGAAGAAAAGAAGGGAGGAAGAAAAGAAGGTGAGAAAGGAAGAAGCCAGAGAAGGAAGGAGGGAAAGAGGGAGAAGGGAAGAGGAGGAGGGGGGGAAGTTAAGTACCCCTAGACTATTTCTAACTATTCTGTTACCTAACATAGGCTTTAGTAAGAACTCCAAGCTGACCTACAGAGCTCCAGGCCAGGGCTCTACCCATTAGGTTACCCAGCACCAGACCTCTTGGTATTCTAGTTTCCTTTGACTGGATCCTCCTGGGATGTGAACTTCGCTCTAATGGATGAGTGCAGAGACTGGGCTGGTTCTGAGAGCATTGAGCCAGGACAATGGGACCAACAACAAAAAGGGCTGAGGAGTTATCCCTTGATGGCTTTTCTGATGCTTTCCCTCTGATCTTCTCCTAGAAAAGGAAAAGGATGGCTGGGAGATCAAATGCTTGCCTCCACAAAAATCCCCTCCAGCGTCCCTGGTCCAACAGAGAGATTCTGTGCTCCGTCCTTCAGAGACGAGCACACAAAACCTCCGCCATACCCGGAGCTAACCTTTCATTTACTTGTCTGAGGGCAGCAGCCGCCCAGCAGGCCAACAGAGATCTTTTTGGTGAAAGGTACTTAGACTGTTACTGCAAAGGGCTGGGAGATCTAGGGTCTCCTGTGGGTCACTGCCTTTGATCTGGAAGAATCAATCCCATCCTTCCAAACTGAGTGAAAAGAAAAGGGCCTGGCAGGGAAAAGTAAAGGACAAAACCTTCTCTCGATGGTGGCAATCAATTAAAACAGCACTGGAGGTCCCTGGCAATAATGGCCAAAAGATATTGGAGAAGAAGTGGGTGGTTACTCCCTCTCTAGGATTCCTTTTAAAAAATGATTAGATAACTAACTGCCTTTGAAAGTAGAAGCCCAGACCTATGCAGAGGCAGAAGCCTGGAAGAGATGAGGTTTTGGGAAGTAGGCCTGATACTCTGTAATTCCTTCCTTATTAGGGTGTGAGCTCCTTAAGAGTAGGAATGGGGTGTGGGGTGTTTTACCTTTCTATTAGTTTCAGCACATACTGACTGATTAATAAATGCTTTATATTAATAAGTACCTCCTAAAGTCCTAGGAAATCTTTTTCTGATCCCTCCTGAATTTCTAGTGTCCTCCCTCCCAATTACCTTGTATTTAGTTGTTCTGTATTTACATGTATCTATTCACTTAATATTATTTACATCTCTGCTTTCCCCCGTTTGAATGCAAGGGTCCTTGACAGAGGGGATTGCTTTAGTCTGTAATTGTATCCCCAACATTTAGCACAGCAGTGCCTGGCACAGAGTAAGTGCTTATAAATGCTTGTTGGATTGAATGGTCTGTCACGGGATGAAATGAACTGTGTGACATGAACCATCTTTAAAGAAGGACCACAATCTTTAGGAACAGGGCTACTTTTAAAGTGGCAAGGAATTGGAAACTGAGTGGATGCCCATCAGCTGGAGAATGGCTGAATAAGTTATGGCATATGAATGCTATGGAATATTGTTGTTATATAAGAAAGGATCAGCAGGATGATTTCAGAGAGGCCTGAAGAGACTTGCATGAACTGATGCTAAATGAAGTGAGTAGAACAAGAAGATCATTGTATGCAACAATAAGATTATGTGATGATCAGCCATGATGGTCTTGACTCTTTTCAACAATGAGATGTTTTAGGACAATTCCAATAGACTTATGATGGAGATCCAACTGTTTCCAGAGAGAGAACTATGGGGACCGAATGCAGATCACCTTTTTGTTGTTGTTTACTTGCTTTTTTTCCCCTTTTGATCTGATTTTTCTTGTGCACATAATATATGTAGAAATATGCTTAGAAGAATTGTACATGTTTAATCTATGTAGGATTACTTGCTGTCTAGGGAAGGGAGGGAGAAAAATTTGGAACACAAGGCTTTGCAGGGGTGAATGGTGAAAACTATATTTGCATGTACTTTGAAAAATAAAAATTATTATGATTTTTTAAAAAGGGAATGGGACTACATATACTACATTGCCTATGATAACAAAGTTGTCCATTTGGTCCTTCTGCCTTATTGAGTTGCTTTCTCATACCCACACAGTCTCTCTTTGTTGGCTATGAGAAAGAACTACAGATTTTTCTGTAAGAATTCCAGTATCCAGCACCCCAAGATTCCAAAAAGGTTTTGCCCTTTCCCCAAAAGAACACTGGCACTGGATAGGGGCAAGGAAAAAGGTGATTTTTCCCTTGGCATTTGGATATTCCCCCATTAGAATCCCCTTTCCCTGTTTAAGGGGATATAGAAGTCGGACCCACCTAGCTCAGAGGACTCCACAAATTGCAAACCTTTCGGTGACTGCTGGCCTATGAAAAGCTTCACTTTACAGTGCTCATCTTCCACTTGTCATTAAAGTTGGAGCAGGGGAGGGGACAAGATGTGCTCGAGCATCACTTTTCTTATCCTCCTCCCCCTTGCTGGTCTGACAATGACCATCTGTTTGGGCTTCCGACCACCTGCAAAGACCCCAGTTCTTGCTGTCGCCCCTGTCGAGGGGAAGCAAACCATCCATCACTGTCAGGTGATGTGCTGTACACAGCAGGTCAGCCCTCCCTCTCCCGCTGTTGTTGCTACTAGAGCCAGGGTTCCTGAAAAGTTGCAGACCATGCGTGTCGCCAGCGACCATTCATCATCACCAGTGCCTGGGAGGCTCAAGGGGAAAGGGCCATCCTGTAGGATGCCAAGCCACCCACACTTCCACTCGGTCCTTCCACTTTACAAATAGTCCACAGGCCCACCTTCCTTCTTACCCACCTATGTGTGAGCAGCTCTTGATGATAGTTCCCATTGCCTAAAATGACAAACTAGTTCCTTTTTCTCTACAAAGGCTTAATGCTGTCAAGGTGGCCCATAATCATTAAATTATGAAAATGGAAGACACCGGTAGGAAATTAATACCAGACCTGGCTGGGGAAAGGCTGCTTTCTCATGAAGTAATTATGGAATTAAAATTTGATCTCTCCCTGGCGATTTTTGCAAAGTATGTAGTTGAAACCTAAGGCACAACAATATCATCAGGATTTTGAAGGAGGCAGGACAGAAGAGTCTCATTCCATGCCCTAAAGTATTAAGAGAATTTGTGGGGATGGGGACAGCATGTTAGAATATGAATTAGCCAAGTTTGGGCTAAGGACATAAGGAAGTACAAAAATATTTACAACAGTTCTTTTGGTAGGGACAAAGGACCAAGGGGCTATCAACTGATAAAAAATCAACCTATCAACTGATAAAAAATAGTTAAACAAAATGTAATACATGAATGAAGTGGGGTACTGGGATGCTAATCTGATTTAAGAGATTGTGCAATGATCAACTATGAAAGACTTGGTTTTTCTCAGAGGTTCAGTGATCCAAGGCGATCTCAATAAACTTCTGGATGCCATCTGCATCCAGAAAAAGAATTATGGAGATTGAATGTAATTACTTTTCTTTCTCTCTCTCTCACTCCCCCCCCACCCCCGCACTGCCCATGTCTCTCTTTTTCTGTCTGTTTTTACCTTTTGTTCTGATTTTTCTCTCCCAACATGATTCATAAAAAAATGTGTATTTAAAAAGTTAAACATGTATAATAAAATAATAAAGAAAAAAGGAAATGGGGAATGGGGAAAGTTTCAGAGAAATATGGAAAGGTCTCGTATGAACTGATACAAAACAAAGTGAGCAGAACCAAAAGAAAAATTTATATAACAACATTTTATAAAAAAAGAAATGACAATTCTGAAAGACTTTAAAACTCTGGCTAACACAGTGATTAACCTTGATTCCATAGTGCAGATGCTATAGAATGCTATCTACCTTCAGGAATAGAAGAGACATGGATTATATATGTTGAATGACACACATATGACTGGGCAAGGGCAATATGCGAATTTGTTTTGCTGGATAATGCATATTTATTAAAAGGTATTTGTTTTTTCAAGTGGGGAAGAAGTGGTAAGGAAAAAATGCTTATTAATGGAAAAACTTTAACTTTTAAAATTTAGTTTAAAAATTAATTAAAAATATAAAAAATGATGTAAAGAAGCAGAATAAAGGAAGAATATGGCAGGGTTTTTTTTTAAATTACTCTTTGAAACTCAGGAGTCCAGCTGTTAGGAAATTTGGGGATTTTCTGAATACAACTTAATTAGGCCCATAGGCATGGCCAACAGATAAATTCAGGCCTAAAAGAGGGATACTGTCCCTTTAAAACCTGCCTTGGGATCAGTGGAAAAGCTAATCAGGAGTGTCAGTTGGGCCTGTTTTATTAGGTGGCTCTCTGGAGGATAAAGCCTGAGGTTTCTGTAACAGGGCTTCTGTGCTTGATTCAATAAATCAATTTATATTAAATGCGGGTGCAGTGCTGGAGCCTGCTTATTAAAGCATCCTCAATCTGCTTATCCACTCCCCTGTCAGGCAGCCTGGTCAAGGCTGTCCAAAGGACACGGAGAAGAGCAGGAAGGAGTCAGAGAGCAGTCAGGTCGCCAAGCTGTGGCCTCTGTCCACTGTGACCTCTTGGGGGGCAAGGCTACCACTACCCTTGTTTGGGGGTCAGCTGTTCTGGGACTCCCCTGGCAAATGGCCATAGGGGTAAGAGTGAAAGGTCATCCAAAACAGAGTGGGAGGAGTTGAGAGGGGAGCTGCCTTTTAATCAGATGCTCAGGGGCTTGAAAGACCATCACCCTCCACCCACCCCAGCCCATTAGGAAGCAAAAGACAGAGAGACAAGGACAGGACTGCCAAACAGGCTGGCACACGTCCAGGTGGCAGTGGGGACAGAGGGGGAAGGGAGGGAAGCCGTTTGATATACAAAATGGCTTAGTGCTCACCCCCAGGAGGCCATCCTCTCTGCTTTCCAATCAGTGACCCCCAGGGACATGGCTCTCCCACATAAAGTGGCTGAGGCTCCATAAGGTCTGAAAGGAACAAACCCCTCCCTAACGACATTCTTGCTGGGGATGGAACAGGGGGCATGGGAGGGATGTGATGAACCCAGTGATTCCTGTAACTCAGGGTGACTGGAGGAAAAAATTATTAAAATTTTTGTTGCTGAGTATATTTAGTTTCTAGTAGCTCCTACTTTTCCTTTCCCATTCCTCCCTCTTATTTTGTTTTCTGGGATGGGAAAGGGTTATTTTACATTATTGGACCCAAAGAATGGTGAAATGAGAAATGATGTCATTGCATTTCCTGGCAAAAATTCCTTAAATTCCATAGCCCAAGCTCATGCAGAAAAGAGAAAGGGAAGAAAGCGGAAAAGAGAGGGGAGGAGAGAAGAGAAAGCAATTTCCAGAATTCTCTCTAGCTCCCAAGAGATAAAAGCGGGAGCCGAGGGCTGAAAGGGTCATCTTGCCTTCTAGCTGCCATATTTTGCTAATGAAAAAAACAAAAAGCAAAAAATCTTGAGGAGCAGATAAGTTAAATGACTGCCCCCCCCCCTTGTCACAGAGCTAAGCCAGTGGCAACTGTGGAAAGGATGGATTCAGAGGAAGAAAGGACTTGATAGGAGATGGAGTCCAACCAAACAGGAAGCAAGTTCAAGCCCCAGTCCTCCTTCCTCTTTGAGGCATCATCTCCCCAAGTAGGGGAGCCTGCCTTCCACAGCACCTGTCCTCCCGAGCTTTGGAGCTGGATGGAGCCCTCGTTCCAGGCAGCTTTTCAATGCCCTGGGCCAGAGCTCTCCTGAAAGGATTCTCACAAATGCTGGGGAGAGACCGGCCCCAGCACACGCTTTACAAACTACCTAGACTCTCGACAGCATCATTTGTATGACCAGCATTTCCTCCCCTCTGTGGGGCTTCCACCCGTCCGGCCCCCTCATCCCTAGAACAGCTGCTTCCCTCCTGGCACAGATGCCCTTCTTGGCTTCTCCTGGCTTGGCTCAGAAAGCCGCATGTGGCTGGAGCAAGGAGAACACGGCCCTTCCGCGGGAAAGGCGCACGACCCAGTGGCAGCTGTGGGCTTTGAGACCTGGTGCTGCAGAGCCAGCTGTAGGAAGCTTGCTCCTTCACCACCAGCCTGCTGGCCAGCTGTAGCCCAAGACGGCTCTGGGGCCGGGGCCGTGGGAGACAAAAGCTCCGGCAATGGCGGCTCGGCCTACATGGGGGAAGGAGGGAAGGAGGTTGGGTTTGGCGCAGCGGGCACCAGTGTGGATGACATCAGGTAGAGAAGAGTGGGTGCCGGGTCTGTGGGCAGAGTTCAGAAAAGGGGGGCATCTCCAAGTAATTACAGGCCAAACTTGGACCAGCAAAGCTGGGTCACAGCAGTGGTCCTAATGGGACAAGGAAGGGCGAGGAGGGGGAGGGCTCTTGGCCCAGATGCTGCCAGGAGAGGCTTTTGAGGTTAAACCACAGTGGAAACTTTATTTGAAGTGGGGGCAGGGGAAGGAGAGGGAAGGAAGTCAGGGGAGAGACCAATGGCATTCTGCGGGCTGCAGACAATGCCCCTTTGTAAGCCCCACAAGTGGGCAGGCCCATCGACGGCAGGGTTTCTAGGAAAGCAAGAGAAAGGATCCCACCCCGGCCCCCCTGGAAAAGCCACATAATCATAGTTAGCTGTGTGGCAGTGCTCTAAGCTCCCACGCTTAGAGAAAGCTGACCCAATAAAGTGTCTCCTTAGAAGCACTCCACTTTTCTAGACATGAAGTGGATACTTTGGAAACCCATCTTAAGGGAACAGTATTAGGAAAGGTTCCTGGTAAATCTCATCTATCCAGTCTCTGTCCCCATGCCCACCTTACTCGCCTGTGGAAAATGTTTCCCGGAGGCAGGGATTTAGGGGAAGGTGGTTCTGCTCAATTTCGACTGAGGATCCAGAATTTCAATGTCTACCATTGCCCAAACCCCCCTGACCAACACTGTGGTCACCTAGAAAGCATGCTGAGGAGGCTGTGTATGGCAGTGTTTGATCACTGTGTCTGGTCCCCTCGAAATAAAAAAATAACATGTGAGGGTCAAGTTAAGGGGGGGAAGAGCACAAGGATCTCATCATTCGTGCCTTCTCTTTCCACCTCCAAGATCAGTCCAAGATAAACTTTTTTTTTTTTGCTCAATAAATCCCCACAGCTTTCTTACTGCCCACAAATCTCTTCACTTGATTTTCAGTCTTTCAATATCCATACCTTTCCAACTATATTTCCTACTTATTTCCTTTAATAATTATAAATATTAGTAATATTTATTATAATAATTATGTAAAATATGTAACATTTTCTTAATATATAAATAAATATATATTTAATAATATAAACATGTATTATATAAAATATATAATATAAAAATAACACAAATATATTAATATATAAATAATAAAAATCCCCTTTATTATTTATATAATATAAAAATATTAATATATAATGATAAATTTATATATAAAAATAATAAAATTCCCTTTATTGAGAATCTCCTTTTTGAGCAAGAAGATCTTTGGTAGATCTTTAAAGAGGAATAGTCTACCCTTAGTTTCTCTCCTCTTCCCATCTGCATTGCATCATGATGATTCCCTCCTCTCCCCAGAGGGTAAGATGGAGCTTTGTCCCTGTCTATCCTTAACCACACACAGCATATATAGCACTGTCAAGCTTGACCTTGGCTGGATCTTGAGCTCCTAGCTGCTGATTATGTTTTATTGTATTTTTTTTTTTTTTGGTCTGAATTTAGATGACTGAGCAATGAAAATGAGATAGATTGAATGTGGGTGCTGACTTGTAAGTCTGAGAATGGGAGCCTTCTCTATATTTCATATAACACTTCTTAGGAAAAAATGGCCAAAGACAAGATAATTAGCCCAAGCCTTGGCCCAGTTTGGTAGATGACATGGACTTTGAGGGAAACTGAGCAAAACTGAAGGGAAATGTAACAAGGCCTGTTTAACACTCCTGAAAACTGCCTCATGTTTAAATCTCAACCTCCTCCATCAAAAATGATAATTATAAGTTATGAATGTTACATCAGCATACTACTAGTTATTAATTATAGCAGCAGTTATAAATTATATATGTCCTCTTTGAAGTCTCTGTCACTGTGTCTTTTAGGTTTAGTAATTCTTTTATGCAGAAGAAATAGCTGTCCCATATCTGATCTAGAGAATATCCTGAGAAGCTTTGTATTCCCTGCTTTGGGGTAGAACTAGATATAAATCAAAACCTAAACTTTAAATAATCTTTCCTGGAACTTCAGGGTCGAGGTGCAAAAAGCTAAAGAATACAAGAAAAGGAAAAAAATCACTGCTTCTGTCTATCCAGGAGTGAATGAGGTCTGAAAGAGAAACGATGGAATGGTGGCAGGCAGATGGCAAAATGGCCTAGGCATCTGGCTGGTAAAGCAACCCATGGACTGGTGTCTAGGGCCAGCCACTCCTGACTGTCGCTACTTGGAGCTAGTTTGCATTTGCTTGGTCACTAATTAATATGTAGTGAGTTAGGGCCTAGGTGACACAGAGTGCTGGACCTTAACTCAGGTCTTCAAATCCAGTCTTATACACTTACTGGCTGTGTGAGTCCAGGCAAATCACTAAACCCTCATCTGTAAAATGAACTGGAGAAGGAAATGTAGAATCGCTCCAGTATCTCCGCCAAGAAAACCCCCAAAGGGATCAAGATTGGACATGAAAATGGCTGAATCGCAACAGGCCCTAAGGAAGGACTTTCAAAGATGTATTAACACTCTCAGAGACATAAGCATAGATCCTGGAGGTCTGGGCCAGGGTGGAGGGTACTGGCCCAGGTGGGAAGAAACAAGGCAGCAGTGACTTCGATAAATCTCTGCCAGCTCAGTTGGGATACAAAGGAGAAACCAGGCCTCAGGTCTGGGGAGTGCTTGACTACAGGTATTCCCTACACAGGTGTGTCTCAGTACCACTCCAGTCTATGTCTAGACCACCTGCTTTTCCTGCAAATGCTCCATGTATCTGTAGGAGAGATTTCTTTTTTCTAATAGTATTTTATTTTTACAAATACATGCAAAGATAGTTTTCGACATTTACCTTTGCAAAACCTTGTTTGAATTTTTTCTCCCTCTCTCCCCTTCACTCCTCCCCAAGACGGCAAACAATCCAATATAGGTTAAGCATGTGTAATACTTTTAAACGTATTTCCATATTCATCATGCTTATGCTCCAGATTTCTAACAGGGAATATCTTATGACTACATTTCAATGCCAATATGGTAGTTCATTGAATAGAGCATGAGATCTGGAGTCAGGAAGACCTGAGTTGAAATCTGACCTCAGACACTTACTAGATTGTGACCCTAGGTAACACTTTCCCCCTGTTTGCCTCAGTTTCCTTATCTATAAAATGGGAATGATAATAAAAGCACCTACCTTCCAGGGCTGTTGTGAAGATCAAATGAAATAATAATTATAAAGCACAGTGCCTGTCACCTACTAAGTGCTATATAAATGTCAGTTGTTATTATCTTAGCAAATGCTTTTGCTTTGTGTAGTTGTGTCTAGAGTCTGGCTGCTAATGAAAAGCATGGCATCAGAGATTCTTGAGCACTTGGTTTTATTTTATTTTGTTTTTAGACATATCCACTCACAGGTGGGCACAGTCACCCATCCCTCTGGGAACACAAATTGTTTTCAAGAGTAAATGCAAACTTAAATGCTATTCATAGGGGTATTATAAAGAAACAACAATAAAATCCAACATGGCTCTAAATGGCTTCCAATCCAGAATGCCTTCTCCTTGTGAGACATGAGGGGCAGGCCTCAAACCCCCAATCAGAGACAAAAGCACTTACGAAGGCTCAATCCTGGGATCTATGGGGCAGTGGAAGAGGGCGTTTTCTTTTTTCCCTTTCCTCTATCACAAAGACATCTGCAGATACCCTTTCTCATCCAACCTATTGCATAAATAGAATTTTTTTAAAAAAAGGATGGCTTCCTTTACCCATAACCAAGGAGATGTTTTCTTACCAGCCTGTCATATTGAAGTCCCTGTACAGCATCTTCTTTCCAAGTTCTTTTCTCTGTACTCTCCTTGGAAACTCCAAATGTGTGAATTCGTTTCCCAGCAAGTGAGGCTGCATGAAAGCCTAAGGAAAAAAGGAGAAAAAAATACCACCTCACATTTAATGCATGAAACAACAGCCCCTGAATGTTTTACAAATCTAGGCAGATGTTTAAAGAAACAACAACAAATCCAACACTTTTTTTCCCAAGAAGGGAAAAAGATTTTAGAACCTGAAGGCTTTTAGACAAGTGCCTTGTGAAATTATAAATTTAATACAAGAAAAGGTAATTTGACTTTTCCATTGTTTTTATCAGGGCTTGAGATGACCATTCCAAAGCATTCTCTAGTCCTAGTAAATATACTTAAAAAAAGTCTCACTGCTTAGATTTCCTTTTTAAAAAAATGTAATATAATTTTTTTCTTTAATAAAAATTTTCTCTCTCTTTCATCCCTTCATCCATGGGAAGGGGATAGAAACTCAAAAGTCTCATCAAAAAATATGTATATTCAAGTAAAACAAACCCAGCATTGGCTGTGTCTTATTGCTTAGATATTTCCCTTTTTAAAACATATAATCCAATTTTTTTCAATTAACAAAATTTTTTTTTCCTCTTCCTTCCATCCTTCCATTCAATGGGAGAGGCAGGAGGAAAAAAATCAAAACTCTCATTATAACAAATATGTATAGTCAAGCAAAACAAATTCCCACATTGGCCCTTTGCAACAAAGTCCATGGCATGGAGAAGTGGAGAGCAAGGTTCATCCTGTGTTCTCTGGGCTCAGTTGTTTCCTTATCTCTAAAATAAGGTATTTGGATTAGATAGGCTCATCTCTTCTGGCTGTCAAACTATGAAATCCCAGGCAGTTTCTGGCCTCTGCCTGGCTTTACTACTTTTTGAGCTGCAAGACACTCACATTTGGGGTGTAAACCTTGACCCCATTTTCTCATTCTCAAAAAAAAAAAAGACAGAAAAGGCAACCTTGACCTTTTTCTCCTTGGCTTTGTGGGTTCTGGGCAAGCTGTCTACACAGAATTAACACTGCATCTTACCATGTGTCTGCATATTTATTACCTAATAAATACAATGGACTAGTGATGCAGGCTGGGGCTAGAGACACCAGGCAGGAACTTTCTATTGGAGCTTCTCCATCCCGCTCAGCAGTAATTTGATCATGCAAGTGCAGGGCCATACTGGAGCAGATGGTCTCTTCCTCCCCCCACCAAATCTCTGTTCGCACTACAAAGTCTTGAACAAACAGCCACTTAGGGAATTACTTTGAGACAAATAGATTCATTGTCACATTCAAAATTCAAACCCAGCTCTCCATTGAGGTGAAAAGCTTCAGAGTTGGGCTTTTGTCCCCCAGAGACCTCATGCCCCATAAATACCTGCATCATAGCTTATCCCCTTCCCCCCCTCCCCCGCCCCTCCCTCCCTTCAGCTATAAGCAGCTAATGTTTACTAATTGGCTGGGTGGAGTACACTGGGGCTTTTCTGCTATTACTTTGCAGGGGCCTTGCAAGGAGCCAAAAATGGATGTCTTAAAATAGGGCTGCTTTCTTTAACTGAATGGAAAATGAGCATCTTCAACTGAGGCAGATTTCTGAGTGACCTCCAAGGGGGCTGTGATGTGGATAGAAATCATGAGCTTGGAAGCCATTACTTTTACTATTTTTGAGTCAAATTGGCAAACCCTCCTTGAGCTAGGGAGCTAGTCTAGTTACAGACTTTTGGGTCTGGAGTAGAGGGCAGGTAGCTTAGGGTCAGAGTCCTTTATCTGGTAATGATTTCTGGATCTTCTTGGATTAGGGGGCTCAATCTAAGGCTTGGGGCTACTGCTCATGATTAATAACCTAATTTTTAGATTTAAAAGATACAAGTTCTCAGGGGATTCCAGAATGGGCTGTCTCCCAGAGACATTTAGGATATTTAGATCCTAATTTATTTGTATATGCTGATGGTAGAGGCTGCCTCTTAGGGAAAGCCAAGGGCTTTGAGGAAGAGCTCTCTAGAAATTCAGTGAGTCAGTCAATAAATATTTATTAAGTATTTACCTTGCTAGGCAATGTGCTAATCCCTTAGGATATAGAGAAAGACAAAAGGCAGTCACTGTCCTTAAGAAGTTCATAGTCTAATGGGAAAGACCGCATGAAAACAACTATCTATAAGAAATATGTAGGAAAAATTGGAGATGATCAATAGATGGAAGGCACTTTTGTTCAATTGTTTTTCAGTTGTGTCCGATTCTTCATGACCCCATTTGGGGTTTTCTTGACAAAGATACTGGTTTGTCATTTCTTTCTCCAGCTCATTTTACAGATGGAGAAACTGAGGCAAACAGGACTAAATGACTTGTCCAGGATCACAAAACTAGTAAGTGTCTGAGGCTAGATTTGAACTTTCAAAGATGAGCCTTCCTGACTCCAGACCCAGCACTCTATTCACTAGTGTCAACAAAGCTGTCTTGCAAAAGATGAGATTTTAACTGGGTCTTGAAGGACGTCAAAGAAGTGAAAAAACAAAGGAGGATATTCTGCAAATGTGGAACAGTCAGTAAAAATGCCTGAAATCTGTTGTCGTATGAGGGACAGCAAGGCAGCCAGTATCCCCACATGGAGAAAGTTAAAACAATTTGTATTCAGCTACTGCTAACATTCATTATTCAGCAAACCATTTATTAAGTGTTTATCATGGCATCATACTAGACATTGGTGAAGATGCAAAGGTAACTAAAAATTTCCGCTCTTTCCTTATGCAGCTTATAATGGATAAGGCAATATATTTCAGTGGATCAAAGAATTCACTGAAGCAGGTTCTCTTTTCAATGATGCAGACTGCGGTTTATCCACGAATGTCCATCCTCTCTGCTTGACACTTCACTTGTACATGTCCTTCCATAAATCTCCCCCAGAGTACCCACTCAACCTTTTAGGGCTTCTTCCTCACATTCTCTGAATAACTGTATGGATTCCAGTGGAGAACATTATCCAGTCATCCCTTATTTTAGTTATGTGGTGGGTGTATCTTTTTTTTCCCTGATTACACATTTCTCTCAATGTTCTGTCCATTGCTTCTTTCATACAGTTCCTCATTTACAATATGTTACAGCCTGCTCAAGCCCCCTGCACCTTCTTTCACTGTCCTCTGGGCAACAGAGGGTCACAAATCTATAAGCATCAGATTCTAGAAACTAATAATCAATTGCTGTATTATAAATTTTAATTTCAGTCTCTGTAGAATTGAAGCTTATGGTATATTAAGTGGATCTTGGTTTCTAAAATTTGATGCTTATAAACATCTGACAATAAAACCTGTTCTTTATAAGACAGCTGGTGATTCTGGCCAGTGTCACTCAGATGTACCTATCCCTTAAATATCCACATTAAATAACAACAAGGTGATTCAGGCCAATTCCAAAAGATTTGTGATGAAGAGAGCCATCGGCATCCAGAGAGAGGACTGTGGGGACTAAATGTGGATCATAACATAGCATATTATCATCTGTTTTGTTGTTGTTTGCTAACTTTTTGTTTTCTTTCTCTTTTTTTCTTGTGATCTGATTTTTCTTGAGCAGCATGGTAAATGTGGAAATATGTATACGAGAATTAGACATGTTTGACATATATTGATTACTTGCTATCTAGGGGAAGGGAAGGAGAAAAATTTGGAACAGGGTTTGCAAGGGTGAATGTTGAAAACTATCTCTGCATATATTTTGAAAATAAAAACCTATCACTTAAAAATAATAAAGATTTAAAAAATAGCGAATAAACAAATGAATGAACGAATAGATGAATAAATAACAAGAATGGTGATGGTGATGATTATGGCACCTGCTATGGGCTGAGCCTGACTCAGGCTACTCTATTGTCATTTAGGTCTTATGTTGGAATGAGACAGGACAAGTGCTACTCAGTGGTTAACAAAAGTAAGTTAACTTTGCTATAGATGTAGATGGCAAAGATCTACAGCAAGAACACCATACTGATTTCTAGTCATGCTGCTGATCCAAGGTCATAAGTCAGAAAGGTAGGTGGAACTCCTCCTAGTGGCCTTTTATAGTCAAACAATTAGGTGGTGAAATAGAGCACTGGGTCTGGAGTTCGAAAATATTGAATTCAAATCCAGTTTCACACATTTGCTATGTGTGACCCTGAGCTTCCACATCTGTCAAATGAGCTGGAGAAAGAAATTACAAACCAGTTTGTATCTTTGCCAGGAAAACTCCAAATGGGGTCAGGAAAAGTCAGACAAAACTGAAAAATTACTCAACAACAACAACAAAATTCAGGCAAACAAAAAACCTGATCCAATCTCTTTAGCCAACCAAGTCTCAAAGAAAGTCTCTTTAAAAAAAGTATGGAAACTATCTTTGCAAGGCCCTAGAAAATCCTGCTTCCTATCTCAGGGCCAAAAAAGCTAAAGGGAGATATCACTCCACATTAGTTCAGGATGCAGACAAGGGATGTGTTATGTGATCCATGTCCTTCCCAATTGTTCTAAGTCAAAGTTAATTCTCATGCTAAAGAACGTTTCATCATGAAAGCAGCCCCACTGCCTCTTATTGTTCATCAGATCATTGGGAATAGGCTCAAACTCCAGGAAGGTGTTCAAAAAGACCTGGATCTTGCTTCCATTGTGGTTTTCCCCAGGAGGTGGACTGGCCATCACAAGGACAACTGGTTTTTGGAAGATGTCTAGAGGCTTCCTCACAGTCCTTCCCTAGCATTAGGTGTTGATGTGGCTTTCAACAGTCACATCTTGCCTGAGGCAGCATTCTAATCACTATATTCCAAGGAAGACCCCATTTGGCAATTTTTCCCCCTCTTCTCTATTCTCCACCAGCAAGAAAGTGATTGAATTAAGCCTCTAAGATGTAGGTAATTTTTGAGGCATATTCCACAGCAGTGATCCAGGTTGGGAAGTTTATATTTACCATTTCCCACGATCCATATGAAAAACATGAAATGGCTCCCAGAATTAAATATTAATTTAATTAGTTAATTAAATAAATCAATTATAAATTAAATATACATGGGCATATTTAATAGCTGACACTGGAATATTAGAAATCTGGACAATGAAATTACCAATAGTCTTCTATAAAAGAGACCAAGTAGTACTTCATCATTTAGTGTCTACTATTGTCTTTTATTATTGTTGTTGTTGTTATTATATTTTATTATTTATTATTCTTATTTATATTATATTTTATTTTTATTATATCTGTATTAGTAACTTTCTGGTTAAGTAACATTTCAACATGAAAGTTTATAGAGGGACCCAGCTTCCCCCCCCACACACTAACAAATATATCTAGAACAGAGAGAAGAAAAATGATCAAAACCACCCCACAGAAAACAGCAGCGGCATCTTCATCCAGACCAGGCCCGAACAATGCACAACCACAAGTGCTGGAGAGGCTGCTCCCAGGAGCATTTGGATAGAGGAGGGAACTGTAGGATCCCTGAGAGTCAAGGACAGAAGCCAGAGGCCTTGCTCAGGCTGGCTTATCAAAGCCGGACAGAGCAGTCCCTAAGACAGGAGGGAACACGCAACGCGTGCGCACTCATAGGAAGAGAAAAATCAGGTCTGCAATAGGTCCATATTCAGGGTGACTAAGGCTTGCAACAAGATTGAACTTCAGCATCTGACCAGGGCCTGCTCAAGTTCATAACAAGGAGTCAACTCTCAGTTGGGGATTGTTCAAAGGAAAGTGATGGGAAGAACTCACTACCTACACTGGGCTGACGAGGCAGAAGCCGGGAAACACCTCCTCCTAGCTGGTACATCCAGAAATATACAAGGATTGACCAAAAAATCCAAATGATACAAGAAGTAGAGCATCCCCAACCCATTCAAGAGCGCAGGTCCAAAGACTTTGGTCCAAAGTCCGCACCCAAAAGCTATGGCCAGAGGAAACAGAAGAAATCACCAAACACAACCAAGGGGATATTTTGGGTTAAGAGAGACCTTAAAGGTTAAATCAGAAGAGGAGAGAATAAGTCTACAGGTTTAAGTAGAAACTTAGATAAAACAATGGGCTTGCCCCAAGGACTCCAAGTGTGGCTGGAAGAAATGAAAAAGAAAACTAAAAAACAACTCAAATAATCCTATGAAAAGGTGCTCCAAATCACTACTGATCAGAGAAATGCAAATTAAGACAACTCTGAGGTACCACTACACACCTGTCAGATTAGCTAAAATGACAGGAAAAGATAACGATGAATGTTGGAGGGGATGTGGGAAGGCTGGGACACTGATGCATTGTTGGTGGGACTGTGAACGGATCCAACCATTCTGGAGAGCAATTTGGAGCTATGCTCAAAAAGTTATCAAACTATGCATACCCTTTGACCCAGCAGTGTTTCTACTGGGCCTATATCCCAAAGAGATTTTAAAGGAGGGAAAGGGACCCACATGTGCAAGAATGTTTGTGGCAGCCCTTTTTGTAGTGGCTAGAAACTAGAAACTGAAGGGATGCCCATCAATTGGAGATTGGCTGAATAAATTATGGTATATGAATGTTATGGAATATTATTGTTCTGTAAGAAATGACCAACAGGAGGATTTCAGAGAGGCCTGGAGAGACTTGCATGAACTGATGCTGAGTGAGATGAGCAGAACCAGGAGATCGTTGTACACGGCAACAACAGTACTATATGAGGATCAGTTCTAATGGACATGACTCTCTTCAACAATGAAATGCTTCAAACCAATTACAATTGTGCAGTGAAGAAGGCCATATACACCCAGAGAGAGGGATGTGAAATGTGGACCACAACATAACATTTTCATGTTCTCTATTGATGTTTGCTTGCATTGTATTTCCTTTATCGGATTATCGTCTCTTATAGATACGATTTCTCCTGAACAAAAAAATGATGTGTGGCAATAACTATACATATATTCGACTTAAGTATTCTAACATAATTATCATGTAGTGGATATCCTGCTATCTAGGGGAGGGGTGGGGAGTAGGGGGGAAAAATTTGTAACAGAAAGCTTTGTAAGGGTTAATGTTTAGTAATTACCCATACATATGTTTTGCAAATAAAAAGTATTAATAATAAAAAAAAAATAAAAAACAACTCAAGTTAGTGCTCTGTAAGAGAAAAAAAAAGCAAAGAATAAATAGCTTACAATGGAAGGCAGAAAACCATATTCAAGTAAGTAGACTCCCTGAAAAACGTAATGCAGCAATAAGAAATCAACGACCCCAGGTGAAAATAAGAAATAGAACAAAATCAAAAGTATTGAAAAAGAAAAAAAGCTTAAAAATGAGGTATCTATTATGAAAAGGACTACAGATTGAGAAGAGATAGTTTAAGAATCATCAGTTTCCCTGAAAATCATGTTCAAACAAAAAAAAAAATCTGGATACCATATTTCAAGAAATCACAAGAGAAAGCTGCTTAGACTTAAGAAAACTGGAGGGCAAAGAGAAGATAGAAAGAATCCACTTTCTTTAAAATGTATGTTTAACAAAACTATACGGGGATGGTAAAAATCAAAATCTTAAAGAGCTGCATGAGATCTTGGTATTCATCCAAGCTGATGTTTGCATACTTCGCTTAGAAAGTCAATGTAATAATTAAATAATAAATCACTTTACAAACCAGAAAGTGTCCTTTCTGGCTCTCTCTATGTGCACATACATAGGGCAGTGATATAAAGGTGAGATAAAGGATTGGGTCTGGAGATCTGGCCTCAAACACTTACTACCTGTGTGATTTGGGCAAGTCACCTTATCCTGTCTGTCTCAGTTTCCTCACTTGTAAAGCTGGAGAAGAAAATGGCAAACCTCTAGTATCTCTGCCAAGAAAACCCCAAATGCCATCAGAGTCAGACATTTCTAAAAAAATGACTAAACAAAAACGTGTATATATGTATACATATACATATAAATACATATATATACATACACACACACACAAAGAGACAGAGACAGAAGGGAAGGGAGGCAGGGAGGCAAGGAAGGAGGGACACACACAGAGACAGAGAATATATCTCCATCTGATGTCGGGAAAGATTAAAGGCAAAAGGAGAAGGAGATGACTGAGAATGACAGAAAGGGGCACGAAAGTAAGGAACATGAGCTCAGACAAACTTCAGGAGATAATGGAGGATAGAAGTACTTGGTTAGCTACGGTGCATGGTGTCAGGAAGAATTGGATGAACTGAATTAAAGAATAATATCCACAAAAGAGGCCTTTGACTGGCATGTATCACATAGAAGAATTGTTTGATTACTGTAATTAATGAAATTACCTCAAGTTCTCTTCTGACTAGAGATTAACAAAACTTCTTAGAATATGGGTTCTTATTAAATAGGATCTGTGGATAGATTTTGGAAGATCCTTGAACTAAAATGAGGAAAAAACAAACAAACAACAAACTTGACTTTCACTAACATCTAAATGAAATTTAGCATTCACTTCAATTATAAATGAGCTGACAAACCACAGTATCATTAGCTGTGCCTGTGACTCTCATTATCAAAAGAATGCACATATATTTTCAAATCACATTATTGTTGCTGCTATATTTCAAGAGATACCCTGAAATACAGTTTGGACTCAATAGTACTTCAAAATTACTGTGATGGGGGCAGCTAGGTGGTGCAGTGGATAGAGCACCAGCCCTGAAGTCAGGAGGACCTGAGTTCAAATCTGATCTCAGACACGTAACAGCTGTGTGACCCTGGGCAAGTCACTTAACCCCAACTGCCTCAGGGAAAAAAAAATTACTGTGATGACAGCTTTCTTGTTTAGAGATTATATTTCAATATAACTGGTTTCCTTTGTGATCCTATAGATTAAATTTTATGCATTTTAAAAACATTATTCTAAGGTTTGTTAGACTACCAGGAGAGGTCCTGAACACACAAAAAAGTTAATAAGTCCTGCCCAACAAGGAATTTTTGAAGAAGGTATGAATAGTTTTAGGACAATGATTCTCAAGGATACGCTAGACTTTTTAGTTACTATTTTAGTGGGCTGTTAGCTAAACTCTGAACTTTTATTCAATTTTGAATGTGGAATGATGTTTATTGTTGGAAAATATAGAAAAAGTAATTTCCAAATGTCTTAGAGATTTTTACCAAAATTTGAAGGTTTCACTAAGCAGAATATACTTAGAAATCATTTAATCTAAATTAATAAAACAGCTTCTAGCAGTCTTGTACTAAACCCAGAAAGTAGAGAATTTTCTTTCTGATGGGAATGGCCTCTCATATAGAAACAGGCACTCATCTAAAGAAACTAAGGATCTTAGGGGCTGCAGTGAAAGAAAAACTTTTGTATTCAAATGGAGTTTTAAAAAATGAGTATTTTTTAATCAGTATTTTAATCAGAGACATAAATAAATTAGATAACAGATACTGAGGATCTCCAACCTGTCTGTCCTATTAGGAAAAGAAGGATCTGTCAAAATAAAATGGGGTTATGGGGAGGTAAGGATACAGTGATTAAAACATTTTCAGTTCAAGACAATTCACGGGCATAGAAAGTGTAAGGTCACAAATGAAATATAACTGGTGATGCTAGGAAAACTACCAGTGCAGTAACATTCAGATGAGGTTGCTCCCTGAGAGCTAGGGCTGAATGCTTGATTTATGGAGACCATAACTTTTCTTCCTCTCATTATTATTATTATTATTATTTTGGTTTTCAACATTTACTTTTATAAGATTTTGATTTACTTTTTTTTCCCTCCCTTCTCTCCTCTCCCCAAGTCAGCAAGCAATCTGATAAAGGTTATTCATGGACTAGACTTAAAAAAAAAAAAAAAAAAAAAAGAATCCTCACATTTCTAACTTTGAGAAAGATAATAGGAGAAATGTAAAACTGGGATTTTCCTATTATGGAACCACGCCCAAGCAGTTTTAACTTGCATCTAAAAACTGTAGGATTTCAACAAAACACTCTTAGGAACTTTTTGCAGGTCACTGTCTAGGTCAACACGAGAATTTACATATAAATTTAAAAAAACAACAACGTGTCTTCCTCTTCATATCCTCCTTTCCCATACATATGCTTGTTCTCAATTTTTACTTTAAGTATGATAAATGAAAATAGGAAATTCTGTGTAAAGCCACATACCTAATTCCCTACCACAGAATTGGCAGAAAACAAAAGCCAGTATATTTGAGGGGAAGGGAAGGTTCAACAAGGGCTGCTCCAGGGAAAGGTAGACCTCTTCTGGGAACAGTACCATGCTCTAAAAGTCCAGAAAAAAAATGGGACTTGAGTAGATATGAAACATGTATCTATCTGTTGGGGGTTTTGCCATTGCATTTTTTATATGAATATTTTTAGACTGGTACAGCTCTATGGAAGGGAAGAAAAGGGGGGCAGAACTGCAGTGGGGGACACAAAAGTGGAATATAATCTTCCATCACACTGTGAACTGCTCTTTTAAGAGCAAAGAGAAGATAAAGCTCCGCCATCACACCTCCTGATTGAAGCCAGGCTCCCTCAGCTTAACAACTCTCTCTCAAGGTTAAGTGGAACGTAGGGAGGAGGCCGGTTCATCTCCCTGCCACACTCCATCTTTAAAGCGGGGCTGGGACTTCCTGAGTCACTTCTGAGCACGAAGAGCCAGAGGGAGCCCAGGGGCTGATCCGAGGGCGCTCCAAGCCCTATCTGGGCCTGGCTCAGGGGGGCACGGGGAGACAGCCAGGTTGGCTTGCAGAGACGGAACCCAAAGCGTACTTCTTAAGGACACTGCAAGAAATCACTTCCAATGACATTACACTTGTGTGCATGAAATGGGCCCGGGAAAGCAACTTTCATCTGCTCTGTACACTGGCCTTGATGAAAAACAGCTGCAGGCTTGGAGGATTCTGCTGGGATAGAGCACTCTTTGGACTTGATGATACTGGCACATCTTCATGTAATCAAATCAGAGTTTATAAATATGTCTCAGCCCAACAGACGAAAGCCATTACTCTCCCACCTCAGCGCTATCAAAGCACCCAGATGAGGGATTGGGCCTGACTGTCACCTTGACACAGGAGGGGGAGGTTCCAGTTGGATACAAAGGGGGTGAGCCCAACGGAAGGAAAGGCTGGCGTATTCCCCAGAGTTGGCTTCTGCAAAGTCACAGTTCTGTTAAAAAGGGGGGATTATCTCCTCTGACCTACCTTGGTGGGTATCCTCAAAATATTTTATTAATTGATAAATATGGAAAGATAAGAAATAATAGTATTCCTTCCTTCCATCCTTCCTTTCTTCCTCTTTAAATTCTTTTTTCTTTCTCTTCATTCTTTTCTTCCTCCCTCCTCTCTCTCCTTTCTTTTTCTCCTCTTTTTTCTCCCTCCCTTTCTCCCTGTCTTTCCTTCTCTGCCTCTTCCCTCCCTTCCTTCCCTTCCGCCCTCTCCTTCCTTCCTTCCTTCTCTCTCTCTCTCTCTCTTCCTTCTTCCTCCCAGCACACACTTATAATACAAGCTTCAGGAGACTCTCCTGGATGCTTGCCCTAAATTTGGCATCAATATGATGAACTCCTTGTAGGAAGCGGAAATGGGGGTGGAAAAGTTGCCTAAGGAGTAGCAAACCAGCCAAAATTGGAATTGGCTGGGCCCATGAGTAGCTGTTTATTCAAGCCTGGATGAGATGAGAATATCTAGTCTCTGAAAAGGGGGAAAAGGGGAGAAGAAAAGATTAAAAAAGGAAAGGACAGAAATAAAAAAGAAAGTGATCTGCTGTAACAATAAGGCAATAGAAGTATGACCACATACATGCTATATTCACCAAGATGAAGTCATAATCTGGCTAAATTAGTCCTTTTGCCTGGAAAGCAGCTCATGTCAGACTCCCACATGTATCCAAAGATGTCAGGAAACAAATTACCTTGTTACACCAAGTGGTTTGAAAGTTTGGATTCTGCATACCAAAAACAACTATCATTGGTACTTCAAAATTTTCAGGTCTGTGTTGTGTATTTCTGGGCAAGTCACTTTATCTCTATAGAGCATCTGTTTCTTCATTTATTTCACTGATTCTATGCTATGTGATATAAAGATTCATATTTTATAGATTCCATAAAATGCTGAAGTTGAATCTGATAGTCTCCAATAGGACTCTTCCAAGGTCTAAATCTATGATCTTATGTTTCATATGCAAATTCCTTGAATTCTAAATTCCATTCATTATCCTTTTGGTGAAATCACTAATAATTTACCCAGAGTAAGCAGTCTGTGGAACTTCTGACAGTTTCTAGTAAAGGACATTAAAAAAAAAAAAGAAAGAAAATAACTGGGTATTCTGAAATGCTAATGCTATTTCCATCATGTCATAAAAATAAAATGTGATCTAACCAGTGACAAGGAAATAAATGTTTAATTTTTTAGTGATATTTTAGACAGTCCAGTACAAATAGGAAATTACAAATCAGAGTATACATTTCTTTAATGCAGCTCCACTGGCTACTCAAATGACCGAAAACAGTCACTCAATCATTTATTCATTTATTCACATGGCATGCACACCCCAATGCAAAGACAGAAACCGGCTTGTTATAGAGTACAGTATCCATGTGGAATACACTAGTCCAGAATATGATACACAGCAAGGTGGAAAATTGAGAGTTGCCCTCTTATTATACCCACTGCCATATGGGCTAGATACTGAGGTGGGCGGGCATCGTTTATGAGTATTAAGTTGTGGCCAACATTATTACTGTATTAGGAAATGAAAGGGAAGGACTCTGGGAAGCAGCACTCCAGATTTCCCCACAAATAGACAAATTTACGCCTCAGAGCAAACACAGACTGGTGAAAAATCAAAAGGACTTGGGGCAGAACAAGGGCCCTCCAGATACAACCCGAGAAGACCTGAAGATCCAAAATAAGGCTGGGTTGATTAAACCATGTGAAGTGCAAACACCTCCAGGCTAGCTCCACAGAAATACCAAGTGGGGAGTCCTGGGGTCAGCTGGGCATGGCTGGAGCCTCAGCAAGAACCGCAGAAACTTTCTGCAGAGACACTGCTGGCTGCTGGCACTTGCTGGATGGGGAGCTCTGGTTTGGGGTTCCTGGTCAGAGGGGAGAGCCAAGGTGAAGTTGTAGACACTATCCCCCTACCCCAGGATTAAAGATGCTTACACTAATACCTCTTATTAAAAAATGAACCCCACTATAGAAACCTACTATGGGAACAGGGTTCATCTTCAGAGGAGGACACTGAAGTAAAAAAAGTTTCAACCCCAAAGGGTAAAGTGAAAAGGCTCCCTGCCCAGAGAGAATTTATAGAAGAACTTAAAAAATAATTTTAAAATTAAAAGAAAGACATTGAGGGGGAAAAAGAAAAACCATTCCAGATTATGAAAAAAAAGTTAACCAACTAGAAAAGGAGGTACTGAATCTCAGTGATGAAAACAACTTGTTGAAAAGTAGAATTGGGCAAGGGGATCCAGGGAAGCTATAAGAGACTAGGAAATAACAAAAGAGATTATAAAGAATTGAAAAAAATAGAACAGAATATGAAACATCTTATAAGAAAAATGACAGATCTGGAAAGCAGATCAAGAAGAAAAAATATAAGAATAACTGGACGGCCTGAAAGTTGTGACCAAAAAAAGGACCTTGACACAATTATGCAAGAAATAACCCAAGAAAATTGTCCTGGAGTGATAGAACACAAGGGGAAAGAATAGGAAAAAAAAAACTACTGCCACCTCAACAAGATCCTTTGTGAAAAACACATAGGAACATTATAGACAAATTTCAAAACCCCTCAGATCAAAGGGAAAGTTTTGCAAGAAACAAGAAAAAACAATTCAAATATACTGCATATGCAATGAGAATTACACAGGACTTATCAACAGCAACAATAAAAGACTGGAGGTCCTGGAGTCATATCTACGGACAATCAAAAGAATTATATTACATCCAGCAAAATTATCTATAATATTCCTAACTATGAATGAGAAAAAATGGACAATGAATGAACTTGCAGATTTTCAGGACTTTCTTTCAACCAAATCAGAACTTAATAGAAAAATTAACATATAAGAGCTAATAACAAAGATCAATTTCAAGGAACTCAACACGGATAAATGGTTTTGTTGTTGTTGTTTTTTACAAGGGAAACATATAGCATATGTTTAAGATTGTCAACACAACAGGGCAGCCCAAAAGAAAGACTGGGGCAGAGTTATGGTAAAAATAGAAATTATGTCACACAAGTGAGATGCAGAGGAAGGATAGACATAGAGGTACTGGGGGGATAGGAAGGCTTGTAGTTCTGAAAATTTGTTCACATTGGGAATGGCTTAAAAAGGCAACACTACATATATTCCGTTGAAGGGTATAGCGTCCTCCAAAATCTACAAAGAAATAAAGGGGGAGGGATGGAGGGAGGGGGGAAGCAAAGGATGAGGGAAGAAGACAAGGGAGGGATCTATGGATGGGGGGAGGTTAAGTAATAGTAAGCCAAGTTATGAGCATAATTAAAGCAAAGGGTCAGCAGGGATAGGAAAAGAGCTATGTATGTATGCATGTGTATGTATATTCTACATATGTATACATGAATATATTAGCCTGTTTAGGGGGATGAAGAGGATGAAAGGGGGGGAGAATAAAATAAAAAAGACGAACAACAGAGAACAAAAGAACAATTTACAAGGAAGTAAAGGTGCATACTTGTAACTATAATTTCTATTAACACACACACACACACACACACACACATACACACACACAAATTCTTGAACTGATACTTGTTATATATTTTGAATCCTCCCTGGTGTTTTGCTGGGCACATGACAATGTTCTCTTTAGTTCTATTTCATTTTGTTTTGTATTTCTTTTCTGTTTTTCTTTTTTTAATTCTGTTTCTTTAAAAAAATAAATTTGGGAAAAAATGAAATAAAAATTCAGAGAGGTTAACTGAATTGCCTGGAGTCCTATAGTTCGTGTTTGAATTGGAAGACAACCCACCAAAGATTCATAAGAATTGATACAGAAGGAAGTGAGCAGAATCAGAATAAATTCAACAACTGAAATATAAATGAAAATCTTCACCAAAAGGTAGCTATAATCTAATGAATTGTAATGATCAATCTCAGTCCTAAAGAACAGATGAAGAAATACTTCTCTTCTCTCAATGGAAAGGTGAGGGACTAGACACAGAATGCAGTATACACTTAACAGACACAGTCACTGAAGAAAGTGATTTTGCTTAAATAATCTTCTTCCATTAGAAATGTTAAGTTCAAGTGCATGACTTATGATCAAGAATACAATGATCCAAGATAATCCTCAGGATACACAATGACATATGTTATCTGCCTCTAGAGAAAGAAATAATATTATCTGAATAAAGACTGAAACATTAATTTTGTTTCTTTGTTCTTTCCTTCTTTCTTTCTTTCTTTCTTTCTTTCTTTCTTTCTTTCTTTCTTTCTTTCTTTCTTTCTTTCTTTCTTTCTTTCTTTCTTTCT
>JAJPUD010003691.1:91764-150303 GCA_023553655.1 Myrmecobius fasciatus | reverse complement strand
CTTCCTTCCTTCCTTCCTTCCTTCCTTCCTTCCTTCCTTCCTTCCTTCCTTCCTTCCTTCCTTCCTTCCTTCCTTCCTTCCTTCCTTCCTTTCTTTCTTTCTTTCTTTCTTTCATTTTTCCATCCTGTTTTTCTTCCTTTAAGTCTTCTTGTACAAAAAGACTAATATAAAAATGTTTCACATGCTTGCACATGGATATCCTATATCAGACTGTTCACCAAATCAGGAAGGAAGGAGAAGAGGGAAGAGATAGGATCCGGAACTCAAAACTTAAAAAAAAAAAAGTTAAAAATTGTTTTAACATGTAATTGGGGAAAATAAAATATTAAAAAAAACAAAGTAGGATTCAATGTAGAACAGTTTAAAGGAAAATAACTCATTTAGAATTTTTTTTTATTTCCAATGAACAAAAATTTATTTTCTCTTCTACCTTCCTTTGCAAAAGAAAAGAAAAACAAAACTTTTGCAACCTGTAGTGAAGCAAAACAAATCCCTACAATGGCTGTGTCCAAACAATTTATGTCTCATTGTGTGCCCTTAGTCCATCACTCCTCTGTCAGGAGGTAGGTGCCATGCTTCATTATAATGCCTCTGGTTCATGGATGGTCCCTGTATTGTTTGAAATTCTTAAATCTTTCCAAGCTGTTTGTCTTTATAACGCCCTTATTTGCAGCCGAGACATTTTATAAAACAAAATAAAAACAGAAGGAATGCAGACCAAATGTCCTTCTCATTGTTCTTGATTCTTTTAAAGTTTCTTCTTTGCCACAAAACTGCTAACATTCCCAACTACCTCGCTTTTTTTTAACCACCAAAGATTCAGGTAAAAGTGGAAAGGGCTTCTACAACATGGATGCCCTTGCTGAACTTGACAGTTGCAAGGCACAGCCGCTAACAAAGGACCGATCCCTGCTGGAACAAGAGTGGAAAGCCAGGATGTTTATGCATTCCATTCCTAAGTGGACCAGCTTACGGGACCAAATGCTCAGAGAAGAACAACATGGAGATTTCAGAACTAAGTCGAAAGTACTCTGATCATGGGGGAATGTAGCTGATGCCCAGAGCTCACAGTTCTATACATACAGTTTCTAAACTGATACTTCAATATATTCATGTGTCTCTCCTGGACGCAGCTAGGTGATACGGCAGAGAGCCAGGAAAACCAGAGTACAGGTCTGCCCTCGGACACTTCCCAGCTGAGTGACCCTGGACAAGTCATTTAATGTGTGCCTTAATCACTGGAGAAGGAAATGCCAAGGAAACCCCGATGGACAATAGGGTCCACAGGGTCACACAGCCAGACACGGCTCAGTGACTGAACAACCACAATATACATCACTCAAAGTCCACCTACAAAGAAAATAATGACTGCTAGGACTTCTCTAGTGCTCCTTGCAAAGCACTTTTACAAATATTATCTCATTTGATCCTCACAGCCATCCTGGGAGGAAGGAGCTGTTACTATCCCCATTTTATAGATGAGGAGATTGAGGCAGGCAGGCTCAATGACGTGACCCAGGTCACTGTTCTAGTAAATGTCTAAGGCCATATTTCAGTTCAGGACTACTTCTGTGCACTGTGGCGCCACCTAGCTGTATAGATGGAAGCCAATTGGTTCTATAAGGAGAAAGGTTACCCAGATTAGCAATAGATAATTGGGAAATGCCCCAAAGAACTCTGCCCTAAGGAGATCTTTGTCCTGGGAGTTTGGGAGTAAAGAATCCCTCAGGAAAGAGTCTCTTAGAAAAATCAAATCTGAGAACACAGTAGAAAAGCCCTGAAAAATTGACTATTCCTTCAACATGGCAGTCTTCTGTATCTATTCCCTCTTCTAAAACAAAAGGTTCCCGGGTCAATTTGATAATCCTGAGGGATGCTTCAAAGGACAATCGGCTCTCTGTCCCTCAGGCCTCCAAATGCACCCTTTAAGTGTAAAATGAATGACTGAAGAAAGGGTGTGTGCCCCACAGTAATGAAATATGAGCTGGGAGTCAGGGAGAAGAAACATACAGAATTTATGAGATATTTCTTTTATGGTATTACTCAAAGTTCCAATGCCCTTATTCAAGTAAGAGAGTGGGCCACAAAGAAGGGGTCAAATGTGTGTCTTCCTGTTCTCCCCCAGTGCAGAAAGGTTTTGTGCTTGCTCCCCCCCCCCCTTCAACTTATAACATACTAGGGACAGATGTGAGAAAATTCCATTTCCCACAATCAATACTTGTGGAGGTGTGAACCGCTACACAATAAGTCATCAATAATACTTGACAGAGGTGTAAATGGTTCCAAGTGCTCAGGAAAACAAATGGCAATTAGATGAAGAGAGTCACCAAAGTGTTCATGCCTCTGACCAAACTATATTAATGAGAACCCAGGGCATGAAAGTGGACATAGACTACAAGAGGGTTAATGGGAGAAAAATCCCACATATGCCCAGAATATCCAGAGCATCAGCCTTTGTGGCAGCAAAAAGTACTAGAACCAAAATGGGTGCCCTTTGATTGGATAGTGTCTAAACAAACTGTGCTATGTGACTGTAGCCCTTACATAATAAGGAAAAGTGAATATGAGAAATGCAGAAGAACATGCTAAAAATCTGAATCAAGTGACAGAGCAAAGGAAGCAGGAACAGTGTACACAAAGACTACAGTCATGTAAATGAAAACAATATCAATAGGCAACGGAAATCAAATTATCTTGCACTAATCAAGTTTGGTTTTGGAAGACAGAGGATAAATATTTTTCCTTTTGGTAGAGGTGGGGGATTACGGTACAGAATGTTACATACATTACAAAATGCGATTGCTTTTGTCAGCCAATTTTGCTCAACTGTTTTCCTTTGTTACTAGGGAGGATTCAGAGTAGAGTATATCAGGAAATGACAAATGTAAACATTCACAGAACCCCAAATGGTGCTAACTCTTTTTAAAAATTAAAGAAAAAAAGTCAAGAAAAAGGTGGGTGGTATTATGGATAGAGCACTGGCCCTAGAGTAAGGAGGATGTGAGTTCAAATATAACCTCAGACACTTGAGACTTCCTAGCTGTGTAACTATGGGCAAGTCACTTGCCCCTGAAAGTCTCACCAACAAAACAAAACAATCAATCACATTAATAACCATGAAGGTGGGCTGGATCACATTTTATGCAAAGCCAACAAGTTTTCTCCAGGCAAAAGAAGCATTAACATCATAAAACATCAGCTGTTTAGGGTTCCTAGATATATTGGCAGCACATGCTCATCCCCCCTTACAAAGTGGGTGATGAACAGGGTCTCTGGACATTCTGCCACATCCAATCAAATTTTATTCTTACCAGGTACTGGAGTCGTTGGCGTTCTGTCTCTGGTGTGAATTCTGAAGACATGGGGATGATTTCTCCATTCCTAACAATGATGGCTCTGAAATGGTAAGAAAACAATCAGCTTCTAGTCTGAGCAAAAAAAAAAAAAAAAAAAAAAAAAATCTTGCCCTGTTACAACACACAGCTTGTCTCAGACCACAGATTAAATGAATTTTAAAAATATACAAACAACCATACCACAAAACCCATTAGTAAGCAAATCAGAAATCCTCAATCTGGATTGTTTTCCTCAGAGCAGAGCAAAAAAGCACCCAGTTCACCCTCATAGCTCACAAAATGCAAATACCCAAACTAGACAAGTTATGTTAGACTCAAGGACTCATTGCCCCAAACCCAAAACGTCCATCTGAGATTCTGTAGGAAAAAACATTTCCCTGCCTTGAATCCCTATGGAGGCTGCTATTCTGCCTTTGGCTTGCTGCTGATAACCACGTTCCAGATACCTGGAGCTGGATGTTGCCCCTTTCAAAACAGAGAAATAATGTTTTAGTGAATGCAAACCTAGTCAGCTTTTTATTAAAAAGGATGATGGTGAAGGGAAGTATAAAAACCTAAAAAGATCTTTTTTCAAAATAGACCTCAAACACCAAAGTTCCTTTATATAAGTGGCAAGTAAGTCTTTGTTGTTACAATCAGCCATACCAGTCAAAAGTGAAGTGGCCAGGGACTTCTGTGCCTCACCCTTGGTACACTGGCAATACCTGGCTTCCCTTCTGCAATTATTTTCCATTTTCACTATTTCTTATATGCATTTTTTCCCTGTAAATTGCCTTGCCCATTAGAATATAAGATGCTTGAGTTTATACTCAGGTTTGTCACACAAGTGCTTAATAAATGTTTGTTTTCTGACTTAACTAGCAGACTACCTCACAGATATTACCTGCAGAATAACCTCTGTCTGCGTGGTGAAGTGGGTACAGTGGGTAGAGCACTGAGCTGGGAATTGGGAAGGCTCATCTTCCTGACTTCAAATCTGGCTTCAAACAGTTATTAGCTATGTGACCCTGGGTAAATAGTTTAACCCCTTTTGCCTCAGTTTCCTTATCTGTAAAATGAGATGAAGAAGGAAATGGCAAAATTGCTATAGTATCTTTGGCTAAGAAAACCTCTGAATGGGGACATAAATGACAGTTTCTATCTACAACATTACTCCTCTCCCACCCTATCAGTTCAGGCTCCCTCTGTTATTGCCACAGAAACCAGGAGCTTTAAGAGAATCTGTGATTTTAAGAAATAAAATAAAGTATGACAGCTAGAGATAATCCAAGAGGATGGACCATCAGAAGAGCTAGTGGACCCCTCCGTTGGAATAGATGCCCAAACAGAGCTCTCCCCAACTGCTTAAACCCTATTCATTTTACTCGGTAAGGCTGCCTGAAATTCTACCAATTAGAGCTTCATTTGGGCTAATCAGGATCCTCTTTAAAAAATGCAAATGGCTCTGGAAGGATTGGGGTCTATCAGTCCTTCATATTACTGTGAAAGCATAAATTAGTTTAATCAGATTGCTTTCTTCCTAACACCTTCCTGTGCCAGCTGCTTGGAAGGAAGGAGAGTTTTTTGCTGGGGGTGAAAAGAAAGCAGATAGAGAATTCTGGAACACAGCACTTTTGTATGTGCAGAGGAGCAAGGGGCGAGAAGGGGGTGGTACCCAAGTCCTAAAGGAGCAGAGGAAAACTGGAGACCAGGGGCCTGGTGTAGCAATATGGCAAGGCCAAGCTTTCACTATTTACAAATTTTATGCAAGGCTCTACCCTGTGCTGGAGAAAGAGGCTGTCCTCTGTTCTCTCACGCCCCATCCTTTGTGTCCTGGAACTAGAACTCAGTCAGTCTCCACTAGCACTCTGTAATTACTCACTGTGACAAAGGGGTGGCTCTGGTGGACCATGAGCTCCGCTAGACCTTAGCCAAGCTGGGAAGGATCTGAGCTTCAGCCTTGTAACCAGGGCCTTTCTACTGTCTGAGGACCAATCTGGCCAAGTCCAGGGAGGTTCATGATTAAGTTGACTACAAAGTGAGGAATTTTTTGGCCTTGGCAAGACTCAAAGATCAAGTCTCTAGAGGTGGGGGAAGTGTTTATTATACTCTGCATCAGGGAAGGGAGTAATCCACTAATTAAATCACTAGTTCAACTAATATTAGGAGTCCAACAGGCTGAAGAGCAGGACCTTGAGAAGAGAAATTCTCACATCAGAAATCATCAGGTCTACAGGATATAGCTTCTGGTCCTGCCATATATTTAGCACAAATATTTTTGTTATGGGTTTTTCCCTCTAGATTTGTCATCTCCTCGGTATAGGGAAAATACCCTCTTTCTAAAATGCAGATTTGTAAGTAATCCGTAACTTATAATGGTAAAGTAATTCTATGATATAAGGGCTCTTTGTAAGGGATGGGGTAGAGATACAGGAAGAAACTAGGGGATGAAAAAATAAAATGTATTATTGCTATTGCATTACCCTTGTGATAGCATTGATTCCCTTTGAAAATGAAGAACAAACATTATTATTATTATTAATTTTTAAAATTGTTGCCTAGCATGAGAATTGTGGAAATATGTATAGAATTGCACATGTTTAACATATATTGGATTACTTGCCATTTAGCGGAGGGGTAGAGGGAGAGGGCGGGGAGAAAAAAATTTGGAACACAAGGTTTTGCAAGGGTAAATGCTGAAAGCTATGCATGCATATGTTTTGAAAATTTTCAAAAAAGTTTTAACAAAAACGTGTTGTCTAGTATACTGCCTTCCCTGCTCAGGATGTGCTCACACAGTCAGTATGAACAGAAACTTGAACTCAACTCTTTCTGTTTCTGAGCCTGCAACTATTCACTAAGCCAAGCTGCCCCTCATTTTATAGACAATGGAAATGGGATTTAAGGAGATCGAGGAATTTGTACAAAGCCGTTTTCCAGGTTCAAAGCTCTGGGATATGACAAATGGCCCTGCACAGACTAAACAACAAATCACACTGAATGGAGACATCCAGATGGGTAAAAACAGAAAGGACGAGTAAAGCAGGAATTTGAGAATCAGGAATGGAGACGCAGCTAGGGGCCAAGAGTAGGGCCAGGGGAGGGGTTCCAGAAAGGAAACTTGCTTTCCAGTTCTGAAGTAGAAGAGGTATCACAATTCTCCTTTTTTATTTTTGCAGAGCACATGGCCAGACATGACACATTAAGGTGAGAAACTCCTTTGTATCATGCCTGTTTGTGACCCTGATTCCCATTCTAGTGTTTTCCCCACTATAACAGATGAGAGAAAGTTGTAGAAAGTTGGATTTTTTCAGGTCATTGGAAGATAATAGCTAAGAATCTTTTCTGTTTGAGTTAGGAGTTTGCTAATTCACTTTTCCAAACTAGGGGACATATGTCCCCTCCCACCAGAACCTTAGAGAAATAAGGGTATAAAGCAATGGGTAAAAATGGTAGATATTTTCTGGTTCCAAAAGAAAAGTTCAAATTAAAGTTAATAAAAAGTGATCCTCAAGCCACAAATTCATTTGAAGCGGCAGGGGATCTCACTGAGGTTGGGCAGCAGACCCTTAGACAGGGAATATGTCCCTGCCTTCCTGCACCCTGGATGTCACTGCCACACATGTGTCTTTTTCTATTTTTGGCAGAGACCCCTACTACTGGGCTATAACCCTCAGCACCTTGTGCTTTGGTGTACCCCAACATCAACAAGATGCTCCCAGCCTCCAACAGAGCTAATGCCTATGTTGGACAGGGACCTGCATACATCAGTTCTGGAGAGTCACCATGGTTCAAATCTTGGCTTTGCCAATTATTACATTTGTTGTGACCTTGGGAATCTCACTTACTCTCTCCCATTCTTATTCCTTCTCAACTTCAAAATAACATACTAGAATCAGTGGTATCAAACTGAAATAGAAATGCATCCTCAAGCGGTTCTTACTGACTTAGAAAAATCATAAAGAAAAATCTGTTTTTTCTTAACCTGAACTTGTTGTTGCATTTTTATTATTTTGTAAAACACTTCCCAATTAAATTTTAATCTGATTTAGGTAGCATTCCCAGGTGTTTTGCTGACCCCATGTAGCCTGCAATTTTGACACCTATGGGCTAAATGACCCCTCTGGAGAAGTGTACTTGAATCAGCTCCAAACAACTCTCAAGGCAGATTGCTAAATTTTCGGTGTGTAAATGTGCACACTTTTACACACACATTTGCATTTCAGAAATGGGCAAATGCTAAAAACCAGGATTTGATGATGCCCATCTAGATTTAAGAAAGTAATGGGAGAATATGTTAATCTATTTTACACATTAAAACTAAAAGTGTCTTAAGAGTCTCCCCCTACCCCTCAGCCCACTATTAAAAGATTTAACTTGATTAACTGTTAATTCTGAAAGTGATTGCAGCACAGAGATAGTTTATATTACCTTCTGTTATTTTTATTGTGTTTGAGATCTTTGTATTATAAAAATGCAAAAAAATTCTTAATTGTATTTAAATAAAATACAAATTCAACATTATTTGTATAGGCTGTTTTATTAAAAAAAAATGTGTCAGAGTCTGACATTTCCTGCAAATTTTTTTTTCCATAAAAAGAGATGGGTGGCAGCAGTGTTTCTACTGGGCCTATATCCTAAAGAGATTTTAAAGGAGGGAAAGGGACCCACATGTGCAAAAATGTTTGTGGCAGCCCTTTTTGTAGTGGCAAGAAACTGGAAATTGAAAGGATGCCCATCAATTGGAGAATGGCTGAATAAATTATGGTATATGAATGTTATGGAATATTATTGCTCTGTAAGAAACGACCAGCAGGACAATTTCAGAGAGGCCTGGAGAGACTTGCATGAACTGATGCTGAGTGAAATCAGCAGAACCAGGAGAACATTATACACAGCAACAAGACTATACGATGATCAATTCTGATGGACATGGTTCTCTTCAACAATGATGTGATTCAAACCAGTTGTTCAGCGATGAAGATAGTCATACACATCCAGAGAGAGGCCTGTGGGAACTGAGTGTGAACCATAACACAGCATTTTAACGCTTTCTGTGAATATTTCCATGCATTTTGTTTTCCTTCTTAGGTTGTTTTTTCTTCTTCTCTTTCTAGATCTGATGTTTCCTGTGCAGTAAGATAACTGTATAGATATGTATACATATATTGTATTTGTCATATAATTTATCCTATTTAGCATGTACTACATTACCTGTCATTTAGGGGTGGGGGATGGGGGAAGGAGGGGAAAAGCTTGGGAAAAAAAAGTTTTTTTGCAAAGGTCAATGTAGAAAAATCACTCATGTTTTGTAAATAAAAAGCTTTATAAAAAAAGATAAATGGTCAAAGGATATGAACAGACAATTCTCAGATGATGAAATTAAAACTATTTTTAGTCATATGAAAAAGTGCTCCAAATTACTATTGATCAGAGAAATGCACATTAAGACAACTCTAAGGTACCACTACACACCTGTCAGATTGGCTAAAATGACAGGAAAAGTTAATGATGAATGCTGGAGGGGATGTGGGAGGGCTGGGATACTGATGCATTGTTGGTGGAACTGTGAACGGATACAGCCACTCTGGAGAGCAATTTGGAGCTATGCTCAAAAAGTTATCAAACTGTGCATACCCTTTGACCCAGCAGTGTTTCTATTGGGCTTATTATATCCCAAAGAGATCTTAGAGGAGGGAAAGGGACCCACATGTGCAAAAATGTTTGTGGCAGCCCTTTTTGTAGTGGCTAGAAACTGGAAACTGAATGGATGCCCATCAATTGGAGAATAGCTGAATAAATTATGGTATATGAATGTTATGGAATATTATTGTTCTGTAAGAAATGACCAGCAGGATGATTTCAGAAAGGCCTGGAGAGACTTACATGAACTGATGCTAAATGAAATGAGCAGAACCAGGAGAACATTATACACAGCAACAATAAGACTATACGATAATCTATTCTGATGGACATGGCTCTCTTCAACAATGAAATGTTTCAAACCACCTCCAATTGTTCAATGAAGAAAGCCATATACACCCAGGGAGAGGCCTGTAGGACCTAAACATAGCATTTTCATGCTTTCTGTTGATGTTTGCTTGCATTTTGTTTTCCTTCTCAGGTTTTTTTTTTTTTCCTTATAGATCCAATTTTTCTTATACAGCAAGATAACTGTATAAATATGTATACATATATTTGATGTCAAGTATTTTAACATAATTAACATATATCATACTTCCTGCCATCTAGGGGAGGGGGTGGGGGGTAAAGGGGGAAAAATATGTAACAGAAAGCTTTGTAAAGATCAATGATGAAAAATTACCCATGTATACATTTTGCAAGTACAAAACTTTAATTTAAAAAAAAAGATTTCTCATCTGTCTCTAAAATGACAATGAAATTATCTTTAAGACTTAATTGGTCCAGGAGAGCAACTAACTTCGAAGTAACCTAAGGCATAAGAAGCCCAGCACACAAAGAATCAGAACTCCTCAGGCTTTCGGCATTTGCCATCCAAAGTTCACCAGAATTGCTTTGGATCACTGATTTATTGAGAAGAGCCAAGTTATCACAATTAATCGTCATACAATCTGTATGATACAGCTGTTGCTATGTACAGTGTTTTCTTAATTCTGCTTGCTTCACTCAGCATCAGTTTTGTAAATTCAGGCTTTTCTAAAACCAGCCTGTTCATCATCTTAAAATTTTTAATGTATTTTTTGTAACACATTACATTCAATTTATAAGTCCAGTATAATGGACTACAAATCAGGATAACCTGGATTCTAGTCTTGATTCTGCCAGTGAATCTGTGCAGCCTTTGAGTAAAATCATTTTCTCTAATGTTCTAACCATTCTGGAAAGCAATTTGGAGCTATGCCCAAAGAGCTATAAAACTGCACATACACTTTGATCTAGCAATGTCTCTACTGGGTCTGTATCCCAAATAAATCACAAAAAAAGGAAAAGGACCCATATGTACACAAATGTTTGTAGCAGCCCTTTTTATAGTGGCAAGGAACTGGAAACTGAATGGATGCCCATCCGTTGGGGAAAGGCTGAATAAATTATGGTATATGAATATCATGGAATATTAATGTTCTCTAAGAAATGACGAGCAGGTTGATTTCAGAAAGACCTGCATAACTGACGTTGAATGAAGTAAGACCAAGAGAACCCTGTACACAGCAACAAGATTATGTGATGATCAATTGTAATGGACTTGGATCTTTTCAACACTGAGGTGATTCAAAGCAATTCTAAATAGACTTGTGATAGAAAGTGCCATCCATCTTCAGAGAGAGAACTATAGAAACTTAATGTGGATAAAAGCATAATATTTTCACCTTTTTTATTATTGTCTGCTTGTTTTTTTCCTTTTTTGTGTTTTTCTCTACTGATTTTTTTTTTTGCACAGCATGACAAATATGGAATTGTATTTAGAAGAAATGCTCGTTTTTAACATATATTGGATTGCATGCTGTCTTGGAGAGGGGGAAGAGGAAAAAAAAATTGAAATACAAGGTTTTGCAAAAGTGAATGTTGAAAACTATCTTTGTATGTATTTGGAAAAAACAAAATACTGTTAAAGTTGGAGAAAAAAATCACTTTCTCTTTGATGTACATCAATTTGCTCCATCCATAAGATGAAGAGGATGGACTTTGTGATAACTAAGATTCAGTGACTCTTAAGAATCAGTATATAAATCTGTTCAGGTGAAACTGGGAAACCCGATAGACCATAGCTGTTAGAAGAACTGAGACAAAGCTCTCCCTCTTGATTATCTTAATTTCCTTCTGTTTGGTTTCCCTGCTTCAAGCTCCTCTCCAAACCAACCTACACAAGGTAGTTTTTCTAACTGCATGTATGATCTACTCCCTCCCCTACTCCTCCCACTCCACACCCAGCCAATGAGTTCTCTACTGAATGCCACAAGATTCAAATATAAACTTTAGTCTTTACATCCTGGACCTTTTTCAGGATTCATAGACATTACTCCCCTTCCTACATGGTTGTGATATAGCCATATTGGTCTACTGTCTGTTCTGCACACCAGACATTCCATTATCTAGTCTCTCTGCCTTTGCCTGGGTATTTCCCAAAGGGTGGAGCGTAAGTCTACCTTACCACTGTCTAGCACAGTAATAAAGGGAAAAGGGGCTACATGTACAAAAATATAGCAGCTCCTTTTGTGTGGTGGCAAAGAATTGGAAATTGGAGGGATGCCTATCAATTGGGGAATGTCTAAACAAGTTGTGATCTATGCGTGTAACGGAATACTATTGTTCCCTAAGAAATGATAAGGCAGATTTCAAGAAAACCTGATTTTGAGTGAAGTGAGCAGAACCAGAAACTTTGTGTGATGATCAACTATGATAGACTTAGCTCTTCTCAGCAATACAGTCATCCAAGACAATTCCAAAAGAACTCTGATGAAAAATGCCATCCACATTCAGAGAAAGAACCATGGAGTCTGAATGAAGAGTGAAGCATCCTATTTACATTTCTTTTTTCTTTCTTGTGCTTTTTTCCTTTTGTCCTTATTTTTCTTTTACAACATGACTAATGTGGAAATATATTTAACATGATTGCACATGTACAACTCATAGCAGGATTGCCTGCTGTCTTGGGGAAGGGGGAAGGACAAAAGAAAAATTTGAAACTCAAAATCTTATTTAATAAAATGTTGAAAACTATCTTTACATGTAAGTGGAAAAAATAAGATACTATTTACAAAAAAAAGCAAAAGCAAGAAAGACTTAGCTCAGATATCATCTTAAACATATATCCTGTTCAGAATTAAGGAAATGAGTAATTATTAAGAACCTATTACAAGCCAGACACAGTGAAAAGTGCTTTAATATTATCTCATTTGAGTTTCACAAAAATCTTAGGAGACAGGTGTTATTATTAGGCCCCATTTTACAGGTGAGGAAATAAGTTTAAGTGATCTGCCCAGAGTCATACAGTTGGTATCTGAAGCCAGATTTGAAACACAGGTCTCCAGGCTCAGTGCTCAATACTGCACCACTAAAAACTATGAAAACCTTAGTAGGAATTGTCTCTCTTCCATAAGTACCTTTTATTTATTTTATATGGTAGGTGTATGTGTGTGTATGTGTGCTGATTTCATTGAAATGTAAGCTCCCTAAGGGCAGGGACTTTCTCTTTTGTTTCTATACCTTCACTTAGTGAAAAGTCTGGCTCATGCTAAATATTTAATAAATGTATGTTGGCTGATTCATAAGACAGGAGAAAGGTAGAATTTAAAACAGACTATAGACTTTTTTTTAATATCGCCAAGGTAAAAAGGCCTTAAGGATGAATTAGATGGATGGAAGCATATGCTAAAATGGTCAGTTAGACCCAATAACTTGATCATGTACCTGTGGTTATCTACCTGAATATAATATTCCTGGAAAACAGTTTTGTTCTGCTCAAGACAACATTCATTTAATAAACTTTCTGAGCTCCCATCATATTTGAAAGGCAGAGTAGGAGATAAAATGAATAATATTTGTTCTCTACTGTGGAAGCATTCCCCAAAACTACCCAAATATCCCTTTTCTGTGTATATAACAATGGTTAGTCCAAAGTTCCTTGTCTACTCTTTTTTTAAAAAAAAATTTATTTATTTTCTTTATTAAAGCTTTTTATTTGCAAAACATATGTATGGATAATTCTTCAACATTGATCCTTACAAAGTTTTCCATTACAAATTTCGCCCCCCCCCCCAGGCGGCAGGAAGTCTACTACATATTATGTTAAAATACTTGACAAGTCGAATATGTGTATGCACATTTCCGCACCTATCTTGCTGTGCAAGGAAAATTGTATCTACAAGACAAAAAAGTCTGAGAAAGGAAACCCAATGCAAGAAAACATCAAGAGAGCATGAAAATGTTATGTTGTGGTCCACATTTCACATCCCTTTCTCTGGGTGTATATGGCTTTCTTTACTGAACAATTGGAACTGGTTTGAAACATTTCATTGTTGAAGAGAGCCATGTCCATTGGAATTGATCATCATATAGTCTTGTTGTTGCCGTGTACAATGATCTCCTGGTTCTGCTCATTTCACTTAGCATCAGTTCATGCAAGTCTCTCCAGGCCTCTCTGAAATCATCTTGCTGGTCATTTCTTACAGAACAATAATATTCCATAATATTCATATACCATAATTTATTCAGCCATTCTCCAATTGATGGGCATCCGTTCAGTTTCCAGTTTCTAGCCACTACAAAAAGGGCTGCCACAAACATTCTTGCTACATGTGGGTCCCTTTCCCTCCTTTAAGATCTCTGGGAAATAGACCCAATAGAAACACTGCTGGATCCTGGTCTACTCTTAATGAGAATTATCAGTATTTACTTAAATCAATGTCTAACACTGAAATTTTTTAGAACATTCCTATCAAAAACCTAACCAGCTTTTAAAGACTATAAGGAAGGACTCTTCCCTGAAACTAAACCAAGAAGAATAATGACTTTGATTAATTTGTTTAATAAAGTACAGTCAGTCCTGCTATAAGAAAATCATTATGCTATGCAAAATCACACAATTAAAAACTACAGAGCTTATGAGAAAATGAAGTTACGGGCATAATACTTCTAGCCATTGGTGATTCTTTTATTTTCACAACCTTACTTCTGATGGTCTGTAATGTGTATTCCTTTATGCCTATTTTAAAATTTCTTTTAAAAGGCTTGATTATTTCAAACTTCTCTTTGATACTTAAAGCTTTTTTTGTATGAATTGCTTGGTGTTTTTGAACCAAGAAAAGTAAACATGTTTAGGATATTGAATTGTATGTGTATGTACACATACACATACAATATACATATATACACATATATGAAAATACATAAATGTAAAACAGCAAAACAACTTTGTAGGATAATATATATGGTAAACTGAAGTAGGTGGTAGATGTATTTGTGTGTATGCATGCATGTGCACATACATTTCTGTATTCCTACCTGGCTTGGCTTAACTCAGCAGTTTTTTGTCTATACTTAGGGTTTCTCAAAGAAGAAACTGCATATAAGCAAAAGTGAAATTCCCATTATGACCAAATTGTTCCCTAATACATCAATCAAGTTGGAATAAATTCCAGTTTTGAAAATAAGTGTTATAGTAGAACTATTTCCTTTGATGAAGTGGTTAAAGAAGAAATGAATGGTTTTAGGACAATTATTCTTCAGGGCACACAGAAAATTGTTAGACTATTGTTTTGTTTGATGAAATAGAAACTATTGCCTAACCTTTGTAACTATGCTTTATGTTATTATATAATTTTGTCTTCTGATTTGGGAATTAATTGTGAGTGGAAATGGCTAAAGTTAGAAATATTTTCAAAGACAGGGTGGCCCTTTGGATTTTCTTTCTTAAGGGATGTTTAGGATTATTTACTTAACAAATTTGTCCCTGACAGATTTCAGGGTGTTTTTTCTATTTCACCTTTAAGGAGCTTCCAGTCTAGTAAAACCAGTTATCAGCTATTAATCACTTCTTTGGGAGACTTCAAGGGGAAGGCTCTACTCTGTTTTTCCCTTTTACTGTTGTATGGCCTTTCCCATCATTTATACACCATATATTTTACTGTATCTATCAATACTGACTATTTTTCTTAACTATAATTATGAAAGTGGAGGTGTCAATCTTTAGATAGAAGCAACAAAGACAGGGAGCTTGGCACTTGATCATAACTCCTTTCAATAATTTTAATGAACGAATGCAAAACTGAATGAATAAATGTAAAGCATTTTCATTTCAATTCAGATAATCACTGCTGGCATAATACATGTTAAGTAACCACCAGGTCCTGTAGACATTTACATAAATGGTAATTCACCCATGTACACAAATCTTGCCCTGTTTTGAGCAGCACAATCTTCTTCTGTACCATGCTGTTAGGGGGAGAATTAAATAATATCAGGGCTCCTTTGAGGTGCAGTGGATGGAGCATTGGGCATTTTTAGACTCTTATTAGCTGTGTGACCCTGGGCAAGTCACTTAACCCTGATTGCCTCAGTGTCCTCAATCTGTAAAATGAGCTGGAGGGAAAAAATGGCAGTTGGGGGTGATAACACCAACAAGGGAGCAATGGCCCAGGGTGGGCTACTGTCACCTAGGAATTTCCAGGGACCATGAATTTCCATAGGGTAATTAGCTGATATGCTGTTTACGAGAATGGTAGATTAAGAATTTGATTACTGATTTCAGAGAAATAAGTGGAAAGTGGGGGCCATATATCCTGGGAATTGTGGGGGTTGTGATATAGCTAGATATGGTAATATTTCCTCAATAAGGAGAGTGTGGCCCAAGAACAGAACTGGAAGCCCATGTCAGAGATAGGCAAATTCTCACCAGTCAAGAGATCACAGTCCTAAAGCAAAAGTTAGAGGACCAGATCAGAAGATTATGAGCCCTTATAAATAATTTCAATATCTTCATTTTTAATAAGTTCATGTATCACTTTCTTAGTTATTATCTCATGGGATAAGATTTTAAATACTGAGTAATTTGGCATACTTTGGAAAGCCAATGCAATTGGACTGGAATTGAACAGGAGGAAACAGAGATGGTTAGCATTTTCACTCATTCCAGCCTTTTCTCTGACTACAAAAACCCATCTTTTCATCACTATTCTGGTGATGTTAGAATAGCATATCATGGAATACTACAATTTCTAAACATTTCAGACTGATGATACCCAAAGGGCAAAGGAAAGAATGCATGGAAGATGTAAGCAGGCTGCATACAGCAAATAGTCAACAAATATTTGCATGTGAAAAATCAAATGGAAGCTTTCAAGGACTGATATCACCCAAAAAGCAAGTGGACCAGCTATATAGTAGTGACATGACAGATGGATGGTTTATTGTACTAGTAGTCAAAGCAATGGATACAGAGGAAAATTTCTACAGGGGATCCATGTGAACTCATGGATAAGAATCACTTAGGATGACAAAGCATGGATAGATTGTAAAATCTCTCAGTGATGGGAATACTGACATGAATGAGATCTTATATCTATTGATACATGAATAAGTCATAAATGTTATAAATAAATCGTTTTTAGATAGGTAGAGGGATGTGGGAAGGAAAAAAATGAATGCCTGATAATTGAAAAAAAAAATAACAAAACCAAAAAATAAAAAAAACCCATCAACACAAAAATATAAACTTTGACATCCACTAGAGAAAATAAAGATGAATGAAAATCTTTCTGGCAATGGGGGGACAATACAACAGCCTTCTTATGAGTTAATGATGCTATATCAGATTTTTGTGATATGTAATTCTGTTTCAGAGGCAGCTAAGTAGAACAGTGAATAGAACATTTGCCTGGAGTCGGAAAGACTCAGTTCAATTCTGGGATCAGAGACTTACCACTGTGTGCAAGTCACTTAAACATTTCTGCCTTGGTTTCATCTAAAAAACAAGCTGGAGAAGAAAAGGGCAAATCATTCTGGTATCTTTGCCACGAAAACCCCCCAAATGCAGTCACACAGATTCTGACACAACTGAAACCACTGAACAACAAAGCAACAATTCTGTTTCAAGAATATGAATTTAATTTCATGACGTCAAAACCCATGTGTTAGTGTATTTATCCATTCACTCAAGAAACACTGAGTACTATGTGCAAGGTTCTTCTGTGCTTAGGTCTGGGAGAGATGTAACAATTCATAAGGCAAGATTACCTGGCTGTAAGGAACATATAGAGATAAAATACACATGTAAAATTAGAATCTATGGCAGCAGGTCATCATAAGAGATATACAACCAAAGAGTCTTATTTAAAAGAATAAACAATGGTTCCTTCTAATGCTATCATAGCACCTACTATGTGTCAGGCCCTGTACTAGTACTTACAAATATTTTTTCATTTAATCCTCACAACAATCCCAGGTACTATTAAATCCCATTTTATAGATGATGAAATTGAGGTAAAGAAGTTATGTGGCTTGTCTAGGATTACATATTTAGTAAGAATCTGGAGTCACATTTGAATTCAGATCTTTCTGATTCTGGTTCTGGTGCTTAATAACTGTAAGCACTTAGCTGACCTCTAAGGCATATATTTAATTCAAAGAAGAGATTGCTAATTTCTACCAAGTTGAGTTGTGTCTGACTCTTTGTGACCTCATATGGGATTTTCTTGGCAGAGATACTGGAGTGGTTTCCCATTTTCTCCTCCAGCTCATTTTACAGAGGAGGAAACTGAAGCAGAGAGGATGAAATGATTTGCCTAGAGACACCTCGCTAGTAAGTTTCTGAGCCTGGACTTGAACTCAGGAAGATGAGTCTTCATGGCTTAAGGTCCATCACTCTATCCACTGCGTCACGTAGCTGCCCTATCAGGTACCTCAATTTCAATATTAATTTCTCAAAGCAAGGTCAGGCATTTAAATCTGTTTTCCTAGAGTAGTCCACATTTTTCTAAGGGCAAGGATAGGAGGAGAAGCAGAGCAGTTTACTTCATAGTGAGTTCTGACTCAATCTCTGATAAGCATTTGGCAATATTTTAAAGAGATCCTGAATTTCTCTAAACCAGGGGAAAGTTTTTAATCTGACATTTGCAAACTTTTCTATTGAAGTCATACATTTTATTTAATATTTTAGCATAATTGGTTTCCTTTGTACTCTCATGTATTTTATTTTGTTTTAAAAAAACATTATTATGAGAAGGGGGTCCATAGGCTTTTTACACATTGCTTAGCATAGAGCCTGACACAAAGTTGGTGCTTAATAAATGTTAGATAACTAACTGACCAAAGAAGTCCATGACACAAAATTTCTGATTTTAGCCTGGTAACCCCATTCCTGAGTTCTTATTCTGCAATTGAATGGTTAGATATTATGAGCAGAAATTGTGTGACTTTGCTTCAGTAGGGAGATTAGGCAGCTACTGACACAGTTGGGCAAACATTCTGAAGCTCAGGGATTGAAAGGGAGCAAAAGGAAAGGCAAGAAATGGTCTAGAATCAGTGATGTTTATGTATGGCTTAAAAGGAAGTCATTAGGAAACCAGCTGAGAACTCTCCAATTTTCCTAAATAAGGGGGTAAGGGGTGAGGAGGAAGAGATTTGGAATAAGGACACTAATTGGATGACTGAATCAATTATCAGGCTGTACTTTCACAGGTTAGAACTCATTAACCTTAACATTAAGGTAACCAAGTTTATACCAGTGCAAAACTACCCACCAGGCAGGGCATTCTAACAGCTTAATATACCCGTCTCCCAGGGGAGAAAGGAACTCTGACTTTGATGCTGGCACTTCATTCTGCCCCTTAGGCACTGCCATTAAGCATTCATGTATGATCTGTGCAATGGCACCAGGGAAATTTTCAACATGTTAATTCAGTGATACTGAGAAAAATGTCTGCTTCTCTTCCTGAAGCCTTTAAGGGTTATCCCCTCCTATATTCTACTTTCTGAGTCCACCCAAGAACTAGGGAATATGAATGCAAGAAAAGTGCTGGAGAAAGGCTTCTCCTTAACTCTCACAAAGAGCAAAGGAGTTTTTTTTAGAGAGGAGAGATTAAGGAAGTTAAATCTAGATAACATGGATTTGTTCCATGGAAGAAAAAAAAAACTATCAAAAAGATTCCTACTCTTTCTATTAGAATGGACTGGCTCCTTCTCTTAGGGAGGGAGCTACTTTGTATCTTCTTGCCCAACTGGAGATGCCTCCACATCCCTTAGGGGTGAATACTCAGACAGAATTGCCATTTTATTAGTTCCAGTCATGTCTATTTCACCCTCATCTCAATTTACTCTACAGACTGATCGCCTCTTCTAAGGCAACTTTGCCTTTGCTGGCTGTCCTTCTTCCTCTACTTTTTAGCTCTCTTTATGTTTGGTACTCCTCTATCAGAACATAAGCTTTTTAAAAGTAGGGACTGCCTAATTTTATTGGTTTTACATCCTCTGTGTTTAGCATGGTACCAAGCCCATGGAAAGCACTTGATAAATGCTTTACCTATATTCCTGAAGCACAAACTTTCAGAGCATTGCATATCTCTATTGACTCCATAATGCATATCAGATCATACCATCAACAAGCACTGATTAAATGCCTACAAACTTGCAGAGTATTGCAAATCTGTTGATTTCCAATAATGAATCAGATCATACAAAATCAACAAGCACTGATTAACTACCTACTATGTGCCATTCTCCAGAGATACAAAGTTAAGACAAACTGTTCCTCCCCTCAAGGAGGTTACATCCTATTTGGAGAGAATACAAATATAAAGTAACACATAAAATTGTGTAAGAAATAAATACAACCCACCTGTGCAAGAATGTTTGTGGCAGCCCTTTTTGTAGTGGCCAGAAACTGGAAACTGAAGGGATGCCCATCAATTGGAGAGTGGCTGAATAAATTATGGTATATGAATGTTATGGAATATTATTGCTCTGTAAGAAATGACCAGCAGGATGATTTCAGAGAGGCCTGGAGGGACTTGCATGAACTGATGCTGAGTGAAACGACCAGGAGATCATCATACATGGCAACAACAGTATTACATGATCAATTCTGATGGACATGGCTCTCTGCAACAAAGAATTGTCTCAAACCCGTTTAAATTGTTCAATGAAGAAAACCATATACACCCAGAGAGAGGGATATGAAATATGGACCACAACGTAACATTTTCATGATCTCTATTGACATTTGCTTGCATTGTGTTGCCTTTCTCTGATTCTTTTTTTTTCTTGTAGATAGGATTTTTCTTGCATAACTTCTCAAGCATTTCAACATTATTAATATGTAGTGGACTTCCTGCCATCTAGGGGAGGGGAGGGGACTGGGGGTAAAATTTGTAATGGAAAGCTTTGTAAAGATCAATGTTGGGAAACTACCATATACATGCCATACAAATAAAAAGCTTTAAATAAATTAAAAAAAAAGAAATAAATACAAAATAAAGTTTGGGGTGGGGGAGCAAGGCATTAGTAGTTATGGGGGAAAAGAAAAGACCTCACATAGATAAAACTCAGTGGTCTGATTAAATTGGTTCTGATTAAATACAACTATGGAGTAGCTCTGTAGACTCTTAGGTATATCACCTGGTCCCCTAAAATGACTATGAACTGATAAGAGTTAAGATCAATGTGAGATACCGAAAATGATTCATGCCGAGAGTAGAAGATGGTGCTTTTGCCCAAGTAACACTCATGGATGACAAGATAGGGTTGCAAAGGAAGCTTCACAGTCAGACAAATGGAGCAGATTTAAAACATGCAGTAAATTTAAGAAGGACAAGAGAGTTAAGGAAGAAAAAGGAGAAAAATCACAGCTTGCTGAGACTTCCAGAAAGAAACAACAAACCATCCTCCTCCTCTTCAAGTCCTCAAAATACTAATTCAAGTCGGGTCCGAGTTTTGGGGCGCACACACCCACCCCTTCTTTGCAGACATTTTACTAGTATATTTTAGAGAAACAAACTATGTTACAAATGTAAGTTACAAGCATACGATTTTTAACAAAAATATCCCAGACTTGGACTGGGCTTGAGAAAAGACAATGGAAACATCCAAATCAGCAGAGCCGACTGGCCTATCTGGTTCTTGTCATGTATGGGGAACTTGGCTCACGACTAAACCTAAATTCACCCTTGCTCTTTCTCTCAACTCTTATGATCTTAGTCATTTTTGGAGAGTCAGAAAGTCATTCTCTATCTCATAGCTTACACTTATGTTGTCCTTTGGTACTAAAAATATAATCTCCTATGTTCGTAAGCCAAAAAGAAAATCCAAAAAAGTATGAGGAGATAACTTGGAATGCTTTCCCCATGTGGCTGCATGTAAATAGGACTAACGTCTGGCCTCTGACACATTTTGGCTAAGCAGAGTGACTTACCTCTCAGGGCCCCAGGCAATGCTATAAGATTATAGGTGTGGAACAACGTCTGACTTGCATTGGCAAGAGGGAGTTTCTTTAGTGAGTTTTTTTATCTCAGTAATCCACAGATATTTTTGAGTGCCTCCAACACTAAAAAAAATTTTTTGAGCATATACCCATATATGCATTTATAAATTATATCTATGTATGCAGTTCTAAGTTTAGTTTATTTTGATGGCTGTCATAGTTTTAGAGATATCTCCCAAAATTATCTGTCTTTTAAACAGATTTTTCAACAGCACCTGCAAAGCTGCTGCAGGTGCCCGGGTCATAGCTGTTTAAATCAGCCTGAGGGGTTGACACCTGGCAAAAGGGAGGGACAGGAGCTTGTACAAGAGTGGGAGAAGGTGGAGCTGGGGGATAATGAAGTAAAGGAAGGATGGGGATTTATTTGAGCCAGCTCTACAATTGATGAATCAGGAATCTTCATGGATCATTGTCCCTTTGTTAGGTGTGTGGCCCTTAATGAAAATACAGGTTTGGTCCAAAACATTGCCTCCAAATACCACATACTTTATAAAGTGATATTAAAGGGTTCTTTTTCAGCCTTTTATTATTATTATAGGATAGGCATTTTATCTTACAAAAAAAATGGAAGGATTCCTGGGATGCCAGCTAATTGGCAAAGCAAAATGGTATGGGTTTGTACACAGACTGGTGATCTAATCTGAAACTCTACAGCTGTGATTCTCAAATTTTTTTTAATCTCAGAATCAACCATGTTACACTCTTAAAAGTTACCAAGCACCCCAAAGAGCCTTAGTTTATGTGGGATACATATCTTTTTTTCCTTTATTAAAGCTTTTTATTTGCAAAACATATGTATGGGCAATTCTTCAACATGAGCTTTCCATTACCAACTTCCCCCCCTAGTCCCCACCTTCTCCCCTAGATGGCAGGAAGTCCACTACATGTTAATTATGTTAAAATACTTGACAAATTGAATATATGTATACATATTTCCACACATCTTGTTGTACAAGAAAAATCATATCTACAAGAAAAAAAATCAGAGAAAGGAGAAACAATGCAAGCAAACATCAATAGAGAGCATGAAAATGTTATGTTGTGGTCCCCATTTCATATCCCTGTCTCTGGGTGTATATGGCTTTCTTCACTGAACAATTGGCACTGGTTTGAAACATTTCATTGTTGAAGAGAGCCATGTCCATCAGAATTGATCATCATATAGTCTTGTTGTTGCTGTATATAATGATCTCCTGGTTCTGCTCGTTTCGCTCAGCATCAGTTCATGCAAGTCTCTCCAGGCCTCTCTGAAATCATCCTGCTGGTCATTTCTAATAGAACACTAATATTCTATGACATTCATATACCATAATTTATTCAACCACTCTCCAATTGATGGGTGTCCATTCAGTTTCCAGTTTCTGGCCACTACAAAAAGGGCTGCCACAAACATTCTTGCACATGTGGGTCCCTTTCCCTCCTCTAAGATCTCTTTGGGATACAGGCCCAGTAGAAACACTGCTGGGTCAAAGGGTATGTACAGTTTGATAACTTTTTGATCATAGTTCCAAATTGCTCTCTAGAATGGGTGGGATACGTATCTAATGATATTTATTGTGTTAGATGCTAAAACAGATAACTTTTAAAATTTTTTTATTTATTCATTTAAAAAGTTACATTTTAACATGAATTAACATTTTAATGAAAAATCAATATATTTTCCAAAATGGAACAAAAAAGTTACTGGTAAGAGTGACTGTTTTACATATTTTAGCATACCTCCTTAATGTATGGCTTAACAAAAGTGACATTTTCACCTTTGCTTCTGCACAATCTATTGTGATATTGTTTTGATTGAATCATATGAAGAAAATCTAGTTTCATACAGATATGTATTTGGAAAGGTAAGAGTATTAAAATAGGCAAATTCCATTTATTATATTTTTAATGCTCTCTGTGGATTTGGGCTATATCCTTGTGCAGAAACTGGTTGAACATCTAAGGTTACTTTCCTCTTGCCCAGAAAGGTCCTTATTCCTTTTCCTGTGAGTTAAAAGGTGCTAAATAAAAGTCTTCTTGGCTTTAAGCGTTGCTACTTTAATTTTTCTCTAGGCTAGAACTTGCAGCACTGAAAAGATACTATTTTTGAAAAAAGCCACAGAGGATGGGATAGATACATGTGACTGAAGGACCCTTTAAAAGGGGAATGTTCCCCTCCTTCCATGTCTATAGGCAAACTTTGAGAATCACTGAGCTGCTTTAATTTGTCCACCCCAGTTTCCTGATTTTAAAAATGTGGATGATAATAATAATAATAACTACTTTCTAGACTTGTTGTGAACATAAAATAGGATAAAATTTGTGAAGCACTTTGTAAATCTTGAAGCACTGCAAAAATAAATATATAATTCTATCACATAACAACACTGTATATTGTATAATATATAATAACAAAGAATAATTATTATTACTATTATCTGAGAATTATGAAGTACTTTATAGGACTTTGCTGGGGAATGGGAATCTACAATTTTACAGTGAGAAACGGAAACAAAGAAAAGAGCAAGAATTTGCTCAAGATCAAGTTAATTCAGATTAAGTGGAAAACACTGATTAAATGCTTATTATATTCCAGACACTGTACTAAATGCTTAGAATAAAAATATAAGCAAGGGAAATAAAACCCAGGCCTTCCTTCAAGGAGCATAAATTACAATGGAGGAAGATAAAACATAAAATGGGTCAGGTAGGTGGTGCTGTGGATAGAGTACCAAGTCTGAAGTCTGAAACTCTCATCTTCCTGAATTTAAATCCAGCTTCTAACACTAGTTGTATGATTCTGGGAAAGTCACTTAACTATGTTTGTTTCAATTTCCTCATCTGTAAAATGGGCTGGAGAAACCACTCCAGTATCTCTGCCAAGAAAACCCTAAATGGGATCACAGAGTTGGATGTGACTAGAAAACAACTGAACAACAACAAAAAACACATAAAAGAAAGCTGGAAATGGGGTGGAGTCAGGGAGAGAGACAAGAGAAGCCTTTGTGCAGGTACATGGTAGAGAAAGTCCTATGGAAAATCAGGAGAGCAGCCTGAAGAGTAATAAAGGCATGGCTGGTCTGATCATGGGAGAGTCTGGGAGGAACCTGCCAATCAGAGAGTGGCCATGGGGCCAGAGGATGCTTCCATTTGTTAAGTATTCCAGGGATGGAGTGAACTTCCAGAGGGACAAGTTTACATGGCAAACCAAGACTTGTGGGAAGTCAGAAAGTCAGCCTGGAGAGGAAATGTCAGAGCACCTGAATAAAACCGTTTCCTTACTTAGAGATTGACAGGAAGGGGGTGAAAGGATATTGCGGATTTACTCAAATCACAGTTGCTGCTTCTACTTAAAATGACCTTGAAATTGGGAATGATATAGCAAAAATGACCAAGAGAAAATTGAAGTTCAAGCTTAAGTCAGGAGTTGATGCAATAATCTGGGGGGAAAATCATTTCTGGTTTTTTAGACCTATTCTTTCTTTTTTTTTAATTTTTTTATTTATTTTTTTAAATTTTTTTAATTTTAAGCTTTTTATTTCTATAACATGTGTATGGGTAGTTCCCCAACCTTGATCTTTACAAAGCTTTCCAATACAAATTTTACCCCCAGTCCCCTCCCCTCCCCTAGATGGCAGGAAGTCCACTACATGTTAATAATGTTGAAATGCTTGAGAAGTTATGCAAGAAAAATCCTATCTACAAGAAAAAAAAGAATCAGAGAAAGGCAACACAATGCAAGCAAATGTCAATAGAGATCATGAAAATGTTACGTTGTGGTTCATATTTCATGTCCCTCTTTCTGGGTGTATATGGTTTTCTTCAGTGAACAAATGGAACTGGTTTGAGACAGAGAGCCATGTCCATCAGAATTGATCATCATGTAATACTGTTGTTGCTGTGCATGATGTCTCCTGGTTCTGCTCGTTTCACTCAGCATCAGTTCATGCAAGTCTCTCCAGGCCTCTCTGAAATCGTCCTGCTGGTCGTTTCTTACAGAACAATAATATTCCATAACATTCATATACCATAATTTATTCAGCCACTCTCCAATTGATGGGCATCCCTTCAGTTTCCAGTTTCTAGCCACTACAAAAAGGGCTGCCACAAACATTCTTGCACATGTGGGTCCCTTTCCCTCCTCTAAGATCTCTTTGGGATATAGGCCCAGTAGAAACACTGCTGGGTCAAAGGGTATGCACAGTTTGACAACTTTTTGAGCATAGCTCCAAATTGCTCTCCAGAATGGTTGGATCCGTTCACAGTTCCACCAACAATGTATTAGTGTCCCAGCCCTCCCACATCCCCTCCAACATTCATCGTTATCTTTTCCTGTCATTTTAGCCAATCTGACAGGTGTGTAGTGGTATCTCAGAGTTGTCTTAATTTGCATTTCTCTGATCAATAGTGATTTGGAGCAACTTTTCATATGACTAGAGATGGTTTTAATTTCATCATCTGAAAATTGTCTGTTCATATCCCTTGACCACTTATCTATTGAAGAGTGGCTTGAATTCTTATATATATGAGACAATTCTCTATATATTTTAGAAATGAGGCCTTTATCAGAACCATTAAATGTAAAGATGATTTCCCAATTAGATGCTTCCCTCCTAATCTTGTCTGCATTTGTTTTGTTTGTACAGAAACTTTTTAACTTAATATAGTCAAAATTATCCATCTGGTGTTCAATTAGGAGTTCCAAGTCTTCTTTGGACATAAATTTGTTCCACCTCCACAGGTCTGAGAGATAAACTATATTACGTTCCTGTAACTTGCTTACAAAGTCCCTCTTTATATCTAGATCATGAACCCATTTAGATCTTATCTTGGTATGTGGTGTTAGGTATGGGTCAAGCCCTAATTTCTTCCACACTAGTTTCCAATTTTCCCAGCAGTTTTTGCCAAATAGAGAGTATTTATCCCAAAAGCTGTGGTCTTTGGGTTTATCGAACACTAGATTGTTAAGGTTAATGCCTAGGTTGTCCTGATAACCTATCCTGTGCCACTGATCCACTGCTCTATTTCTTATCCAGTACCAAACGGTTTTGATGACCGCTGCTTTATAATACAGTTTTAGATCTGGTACAGCAAGGCCACCTTCATCTGCCTTTTTTTTCATTAATCCCCTTGAAATCCTTGACCTTTTGTTCTTCCAAATGAACTTTGCTACTATTTTTTCTAGATCTGTAAAATAATTTCTTGGGAGTTTGATTGGTATGGCACTAAATAAGTAGATTAGTTTGGGTAGTATTGTCATTTTTATTATGTTCGCTCTGCCTACCCATGAGCACTTAATATTTTTCCAATTGATTAGGTCTGATTTTATTTGTGTGGAAAGTGTTTTGTAATTTAGTTCGTATAGTTTCTGACTTTTCCTTGGCAGATAGATTCCCAAATATTTTATCCTATCATCTGCTATTTGGAATGGAATTTCTTTTTGTATCTCCTGCTGCTGAACTTTGTTGGTAATATATAAAAATGCTGATGATTTATGTGGATTAATTTTGAATCCTGCAACTTTGCCAAAGTTGTGAATTGTTTCTAGTAGTTTTTTAGTTGAATCTCTAGGGTTCTCTAAGTATACCATCATGTCATCTGCAAAGAGTGATAATTTGGTTTCTTCATTACCTACTCTGATTCCTTTTATCTCTTTTTCTTCTCTTATTGCTAAAGCTAACATTTCTAATACAATATTAAATAGTAATGGTGACAGTGGGCAGCCTTGTTTCACTCCTGATCTTATTGGGAATGGTTTTAGTTTGTCTCCATTACATATGATGCTTGCTGGTGGTTTTAAATAGATGCTACTGATCGTTTTAAGGAAAAGCCCATTTATTCCTATACTCTCTAGTGTTTTTAATAGGAAAGGGTGTTGGATTTTGTCAAAGGCTTTTTCTGCATCTATTGAGATAATCATATGGTTTTTGTTAATTTGGTTATTAATATAATTAATTATGCTGATAGTTTTCCTAATATTGAACCAGCCCTGCATCCCTGGTATAAATCCTACTTGGTCATAGTGTACTATCCTGGGGATGACTTTCTGTAATCTCATTGCTAAAATCTTATTTAAAATTTTTGCATCAATATTCATTAGGGAAATTGGTCTATAGTTTTCTTTCTCTGTTTTTACCCTACCTGGTTTAGCTATCAGCACCATATCGGTCTCATAGAAGGATTCTGGCAGTATACCTTCTGTCCCTAATTTCTCAAATAGTTTGTGTAGTATTGGAATTAATTGTTCTTTGAATGTTTGGTAGAATTCACATGTAAATCCATCTGGCCCTGGAGATTTTTTCTTAGGGAGTTGGTTAATGGCTTGTTCTATTTCTTTTTCTAATATGGGACTATTTAAATAATTTATATCCTCTTCTGTTAACCTCGGCAATCTATATTTTTGTAGATATTCCTCCATTGCATTCAGATTTTCAAACTTACTGGCATAAAGTTGGGCAAAGTAACTCCTAATTATTGCTTTAATTTCCTCTTCATTGGAGGAAAGTTCTCCCTTATCATTCTTGAGACTAACAATTTGATTTTCCTCTTTCCTTTTTCTTATCAAATTAACTAAAGGCTTATCTATTTTGTTAGTTTTTTCATAGAACCAACTCTTAGTTTTATTTATTAACTCAATAGTTTTCTTATTTTCGATTTTATTAATTTCTCCTTTTACTTTTAGAATTTCCAATTTAGTATTTAATTGAGGGTTTTTAATTTGTTCTTTTTCTAGTTTTTTTTAATAATAAGCCCAATTCATTGATCTTTACTTTCTCTATTTTATGCAAGTAAGCATCTAGAGATATAAAATTGCCCCTTAAAACCGCTTTGGCCGAATCCCACAAATTTTGGTATGTTGTCTCCTTATTGTCATTCTCCTGGATGAAATTATTGATTGTGTCTATGATTTGCTCTTTCACCCATTCATTCTTCAGGATTAGATTATTTAATTTCCAACTACCTTTTGGTTTATTTTCTCCTGGCCTTATATTGCATGTGATTTTTATTGCATCATGATCTGAAAAGGATGCATTTACTATTTCTGCCTTTCTGCATTTGATTTTAAGGTTTTTATGCCCTAATACATGGTCAATTTTTGTATAGGTTCCATGGACTGCTGAGAAAAAAGTAAACTCTCTACTGTCTCCATTCAACTTTCTCCATAGATCTATCATACCTAACTTTTCTAACAATTGGTTTATCTCCCTAGTTTCTTTCTTGTTTATTTTGTAGTTTGATTTATCTAATTCTGAGAGAGCAAGGTTGAGATCCCCCACTAGTATCGTTTGGCTGTCTATTTCTTCTTGCATCTCTCTTAATTTCTCCCCTAGGAATTTGTGTGCTATTGCACTAGGTGCATATATATTTAGTATAGATATTGCTACATTATCTATGGTACCCTTTAATAAAATATAGTTTCCTTCCTTATCTCTTTTGATTAGATCTATCTTGGCTTTTACTTGATCTGAGATAAGGATTGCTACCCCTGCTTTTTTTTGTTCACCTGAAGCATAATAGGTCCTGCTCCAGCCTTTTACCTTCATCCTATATGTGTCACTATGTTTTAGATGTGTTTCTTGTAGACAACATATTGTGGGATTCTGGTTTTTAATCCAGTCTGATATCCGCTTCCGCTTTATGGGAGAGTTCATCCCATTCACATTCACAGATAGAATAACTAATTCTTTATTTCCTGCCATCTTATTTACCCAAGTTATGTTTTCCCCTTTCCTTTCCCCTTTCTCCCTTCTCCCCACCTCAGTACTTTGCTTTTGATGACCCCTCCCCCAAACAATACTCCCTTTCCTTTCCCCTTTCTCCCTTCCCCCCTCCTCAGTACTTTGCTTTTGATGACCCTCTCCCCCAAACAATACTCTACCCTTTAGATCCCCTCCCCCTGTTTTTACTCCTTTCCCCTGATTCTTCTATTTTCCCCTCTATTAGTTTGTCCCTTACTTTTCCTCCTTTCCCTCCCACTTCCCTCTAGCAACAGACAAGTTTCTATGTGAAATCAAATGTCTGATATACACTTTTAGAGCCCAACCTGATGAGAGTAAGATTTACACAGTGCTCGTCTCCCTCCCCTCTTTCTCTCAATTATATTAGGTTTTCTTTGCCTCTTCAAGTGATTTTACCTTGTTTTTACCTCCTTTTTTTTTTAGATCTTATTTTACCACTTTTTCCCTCTTTTCCCCAGTATGACAACCTTTTCCCCTCTAGTTCTTTTTCATATTATCAAAGTAATATTTAGTTAATTATACCCCCAAACTTTGAGTATCCCCCTAGTAAAAATAAAGTTCTCAAGAGTCCTTTCCTTTTTACCTTTTATGCATCTCTTGAGTTCTGTGTTTGGGTGTCAAATTTTTTGTTCAGATCCGGTCTTTTCATTAGAAATAGGTGAAATTCACCTATATCATTGAATGACCATCTTCTTCCCTGGAGGATAATGCTCATTCTAGCTGGATAGGTTATTCTTGGCTGTAATCCAAGTTCCTTTGCCCTTCGGAATATCTGGTTCCAAGCCCTTCGATCCTTCAGTGTGGAAGCTGACAGATCCTGACAGATTCTAATTATTGATCCTCGGTATTTGAATTGTTTCTTTCTAGCTGCTAGCAGAATCTGTTCCTTGGTGCTATAGTCCTGAAATTTAGCCACGATATTCCTTGGGGTTTTAATTTTGGGGTCTCTTTCAGGAGGTGATCGGTGAATTCTTTCAATGGTGATTTTGCCCTTTGATTCTACAATCTCAGGGCAGTTTTCTTTCAGGATTTCCTGGAAGATAGTGTTTAGATTCTTTTTTTCATCATGGCTTTCAGGAAGTCCAATAATCCTTAGATTGTCTCTCCTAGATCTATTTTCTAAGTCAGTTGTTTTTCCTAGGAGATATTTCATATTTTCTTCTAATTTTTCATTTTTTTGTTTTTGTTTGACTGATTCTTCAAATCTTAGTGAGTCATTCACTTGCATTTGTTCAATTCTTATTTTTAAAGTGTTGTTTTCTTCAGTTACCTTTTTAAGTTGCTTTTGTAACTGGCCAATTTGTTCACTGCACTCTTTTTCCACTTCACTAATTTTATTTTTTAATAAATTGGTGTCTTTTTCATATCTCTTTTGCAGAGCATCATATCTTCTTGCAGGATACTGTATCCTTCTTGCACTGATTTCAGTTTATTTTCCCATTTATCCTCCAGCTCTCTTTTGAGGTTCTTTATGCAGTCTTCCAGAAAGGCCTTTTGAAACGGGGACCAGTGATGGTCCTTGCTGTTTTTTTCTGGATTTTTGTCTAAAGAAACCTCTGTATCTGAGGTTGTTTCTTTGCCTTGATAAAAGCTGTCTATGGTGAGAGCTCTCTTTTGCTTCTTCATCATTTTTTTTTAGACAGAGTGGATATCTCTTTAAGGTAGGGGAAAAAAAAACCTCGGCTGAAGACGCTTTGCCCTGGGGCACTTCGGCGAGTTGACTTAAGGTGCTGGGCCGGTGGGGGCTAGGACTAAGTCCGAATTACTCCTTAAACAAGGCAAGTCTGCCAGAACACCTGCCCCCAATCAGGGCAGAGTGTCCGGAGTGCCTCAGATAAACTCCAGGTGTTTGGAATTTGGAGTTTGGAATTTCTTCCACGATGAGCTGAGCTGAGTCCCACCCTCACTTCCGGCCTGCACAGGGGTCGTCTACTTATCTCTCTGTCCGAGTCCGACTAACCTGATATGAAGTTCTCCAGAGAGCCGTGCCCAAATATTTCTGAGTTCGTTGACTTGAAGATCAGTTCAGAGGCTTATTTTATTGTTGATTTGAGAGAAGATCGGAGGAGAGGCAGAAAGTCACCTTTTCACTCCGCCATCTTGGCTCCGCCCCCCAGGCCTATTCTTTCTTGCAACAGATTTTCTACTACAAGAACCCATGGCTTTCTCTTTCCTGGCATTTTCTGTCTTGTCAAATTTATAAGAGAATCTTCCATGTTGGAAATTTCTAGATCCTATACCACCATGCTGATTGACAGGCACTTCAGTGCCTTTGACATAAGAAAGGAAAGTCATCAGATGTGTAAGACAACATCTGGTGGTCTTCAGCAATGGTGAATAATCCTGATGCTTGGGGTAATGACTGAAAGCATGGCAAGAATTTGGCATAATGATGCTCCCAGTCCAGGAGAAAGTCTCTTATGGAAGCATCATGGACTTGTGTCCACTTGTTCCAGGCTAGCAATGCTCTCTGTGGATTCGGGCTATATCCTTGCGCAGAAACTGGTTGAACATCTAAGGTTACTTTCCTCTTGCCCAGAAAGGTCCTTATTTAGCCTTTTCCTGTGAGTTAAAAGGTGCTAAATAAAAGTCTTCTTGGCTTTAAGCATTGCTACTTTAATTTTTCTCTAGGCTAGAACTTGCAGCACTGAAAAGATACTATTTTTGAAAAAAGCCACAGAGGATGGGATAGATACATGTGACTGAAGAAAGGCAAGTGTGATCCCAATTTTGAAAATGGGAAAGAAGTTACTTTCAGAGCTGGTGCTATTTCTACCTGGTACATCATGGATCTTGGATCACAGGATCTCAGATTTAAAAACTAGACAGGATGCAGAAGTCATCTCTTCCAGAGTTTCTTACACTTTTCTCATTCACAACTCCTTTTTGTCTGAGAAATTTTTACATGTATATAAAATAGGGACACAAATCAAACATTTACTGATAATAAATCATAATTTTAAGACCCCATAAGGGGAAAAATTTGAAGTTTAAGAAGCTGGAAAGTCTTATCCACCTAGAGATAAGGCATCATCAAAGTCAGGGCTTCTTAAATTTTTCACATATCATGGACACCTGAAGCCTTCTCAGATTGTTTTTATATGTATAAAGTACAGAGCATTACAAAAGAAATCAGGAGTTTCTAAAAATAAAAGATGTAATTTTTACCCTATCCAATTTTATGAACCCCAAGTTAAGAAACCCTGATCTAAGTAATGAGATTTTTTTTTAAGGACCAAAAGTTTGAATAGTCACTTGGATTAGGTAAAAAACTAAACCAGTGTTTCTCAAGCTGTGCTGCACGGAATGCTGAAACACCTCCACACTATTTTTAAAATGAACTTTGTGCTGTTCGTAGGCATTAAAACAAAATTTTTTGAAGGTTTTACCCAAGTTTTGTTTAAACTGAAGGGCTCTGCCACTGTGGAGAAGTTTGAGAATTACAGAAGTACAGGAACAAATTAACAGCCACAAATTTAGAAAATATTAGTGTTTCTGCTAGGAAAGATAAAAGGGTCACAATGGGTAAAAGGGCCTCTCTCTATTTCCTGCCTATCAGGTAGAGTAAGATGACTTTCCCCTCCCTCTCTTTCCTTTCCTTCCTCCTTCTCTCCCTTCCTTTCTTCCTCCCTCCCTCACTCATTCTCTCCCCCTCCCTTCCTTCCTCCTCTCCCTTTCATCCTTCCTTCCTTCCATCCATCCATTCACCCATTCATTCATCCTTCCTCTTCCTTCATCCCTCTCTCCTTTCCTTTCTCCCTCTCTCCCTCACTTTTCCTTCCTTCCTCCTTCAATCTCTCCCTTCCTTCCTCCCTCTTTCTCTCCTTCCCTTTCTTCCCCCTCTCCTCCCTTTCAGCCTTCCTTCCTTCCATCTATCCATCCATCTTCCTTTCCTCCCTTACTCTCTCCCTTCCTTCCTTTCTCCCTCCCTCCCCTTTCCTCCTTTCTTTTTTCCTCCTCCTCTCCCTTTCATCCTTCCTCCCTCCCTCCACTGTGCCACCTAGCTGTCCCTGATGCCTTTTCAAAAATTGAAGAAATGAACATGAAAAAAACAATTCAGAGGCAGAGAGAAGTATAACCTGCATCAGAAGGAGGTGATTAGAGAAAAGAAGGGCCAGTGAAAAACTGACTGTCTCATATTATTGATTTAGGGTTCTTTCCATTAAGAGTGTGGGCTGGGGCCTCTGAGGAAGCAGCAGCTTTCCAATGCCCCAAGAAATGATAAAGAAGGTTTACAAATGTCACCAATAGTGTCTTTCTTCTGGACATAGGAAAAAGAGGCACACACACAGTGCAGATTGTTGTGGGTGGTCATCTGAAGAAGAGGTGAGCCAACAGTCCAGGAGACAGTTATCTTCTGACAGCTGTCAAACCTGATCATTAACACCCACTCATGGCTAGGGAAGGAGGAGCACATGCTAATTCAGGAGGAACCTATAAGCCATCTGTGTGCATTATGAAGTCATAGGCTGTTGCTCCTTAATGAAATCCAACTTCCAATTCTACTGCTTCCCTTTTCTCTATCCTTTCCCCCCATTGATAATGAGAAATCCCCTATTCAAGTCTTGTCCCTTTTCTATACCTCTGTTCTCTGGCCACATTAGCCAACTGTGAGACCTGGCAAGTAAGATCTCTGGATCCCCCAGTCCTTATATGTCTAATGAGGGGCCTCAGAGATCACATATCCACAGGTCTTCTAGCTTTAAAATGAAATAATTCAGAGCAGCTAGGTGGTGCAGTGGATAGAGCACCAGCCCTGAAGTCAGGAGAACCTGAGTTCAGATCTGGTCTCAGGCACTTAACATTCCCTAGCTGTGTGACCCTGGGCAAGTCACTTAACCCCAACTGCCTCAGAAAAAAGTAAAATGGAATAATTCCAAATTGTTAAAAGATGTGAAATTAGGAAATGTGAAGATACACTTCTCACAGGTTTGATATAGATATGGCAGATATTAGTCCTACTACTGTATTTGGTCTTCAGTTCCCAGGAGATAACAAAAACTTTGGATTTTGATAGCTAGAAACTAAATAGAGAAACTCACCTATGGGGAAGTCACGCTCAGAACTTAAATCATAAAGGACAAGGAACACATCCAGATCTAAGCCCCAGATGGTTATCATCAGTCTGTGCAAAATGCAGCACCGCAAACAAAAGGAATCTGTGACATTGTTAAAAGAGTATTTTTGGGATGCCCCAATTCCATTACATACTTTTGCTGCTGAAAGTGTTTCTAAATGCAACATTAAACTGCACATTCCAAAATGGAGGAGAAAATCTTGTAAAAGGTGACAAAAAGAAACCATTCAGAAAACTCTTTTTGACAGTGTCTATCAATTCCAGGCTTTGGGGAGGTTGTGTCCATTTTCTCAAAAAGCTGTGAACTTTGTCAATTCCATAAAGAGGAGGCTGACTTTACTGGTTCTTCCTGAGGAGATATTGAATTATGACAAGAAGAAAGTGAACAAGTTCAGACACACCGAACAAGGCAGGGTTTGACTCTATTCAAAGGGAAAGCAAGCTGGATTTCTAATTAGCAGGTGTCAAAATTAGATGGGAAGGGAGGTATATCCGTATATCAGACTAGAATGGATGTAGGTGCATGCATGTTCACTTTATTTCCAAAATGGATTCTAAATAAAGAACAATGCAATGGAAATGCTGATTTCTCCAAGTTCTGGAAAGGTGCATCACCACAGAAACTGGCCAGGAAGGTATGCATGTTTTGGCTGATGGAGGGGGAAAAGTGACCATTCAAAACACCTTGCTGTATTCTTTGCTTTCCTTATGACCAACCCCATCTGCATTAATACAACACAATAATTTCTCAATGTCATAATTCAGCCCCTGTCGATGAATATCTTGCTGCAGCAGCAACATTCATGCAACCAAAGCACCAGCACTAGGTTTTTCAGAATAAACAAATCCTGACAGACCTTAAAATACTCTCTAAATACCCATTATTTTTAAAAGCCAGAAAGCTGTATTTATAAAATAAAGACTGGAATTAAAAGAAAGTTTCCATAGAAGTAACTCGACAAAATCAAAAGAAACTTGAATTTCTGAATTCAAGGTCTTGAGGCTCTATTTCTATTTCTCTCTTTTCACAGCTTTCCATGCACCTGAGATCTTTCAGTCTTTTAAAGACCTGTAATTTCATAGTGTGGGTATTTCCTCCCTGGATGCAGATCTTAGTTTCTATATCCATTTTTTTTTCTAGATGGCCTCTTAGAAATCTGGAATAAACAAATTTAAGAAGAAATTTTAAATTCTGTTCTTGGTGCCTCATAATGGCAGTCAACCTAGTGATTAGACTTTTCCTGTGTGGTTGGGCTCCTCCCTAAAACAAGTGACAAAATGGTCTGCCATTAGCTTGGTGTATCATGACTTGAACTTCAACTGCCTTTAAGTATTAAGGGCCACCCCTCTTATGCCATTATAGGGTACCAGAGGGGGACGCAAAACAACTCTTTACATTTAAAAAAGTATCCTCAGGCTGTATAGCAATGATTTGGCTACATATTTAGATTTCAACATATGTATACAAAGTTTTCGTGTGTGTGTGTGTGTGTGTGTGTGTGTGTGTGTGTAGTCTTTTCAAATAAAATGCAATCAATTCTTGAAAAGAAAATCCACAGTTTCTTGATCTGGAGTTTATACCTCAAATTTAATTGTCATATCTTAACCCCAGAAAAATGAGATTTAGAATGGGATAGTAGATAGAAAACTGGTCTTGGAGCCAAGTTGATTTTAAGTCATGCCTATAACACTGAGCAAATCACTTAATCTCTTAGTGTAATAGGTTACTCTCTAAGACAAAGGTTCTTAACCTGGAGTCTACCAATCTGTTTTTAACTATATTTCAATATAATTGGTTTTCTTTGTAATCCAATGTATATTGTTTTATGCATTTAAATCTTAGAAGATGTCCATATTGTTGTTTGTCTCTATTTTTCAGAGGGCCAATGTCAGACCAGAGTTATTTGACTCTCCCTTAAATTGGGCAGAGTTGTTTTTCAGTTGTCAGCTTCACTTCTTTCAGTTATCAAAGTCCAGAGGCAAGGTAAAAGGCAAGATAATTGGTGATGGCCTGGAATATAGTGGATACTCCTGGATCTTCAATTCTTAAGCACTTTGCAGCATCCGTTTCAGTTGTGTTCCATGAGCATTAAGACAAATTATTTTCACCCATCTGTTCTGACCAGGGAAGTCTTCACAAGCTTGGGGTAGATGTTCACTTAACTCACCAACTCTTTTGGGGCCTGTTGAATACTCTAACCTGGTTTATCCCATTTACCATGACAGTTTTATTGGGATATGGCCAAGGAGCATGCTACAGCTGCTTGGAGCCACAGGTGAGAGTAGAGTAACAAGTGGATACCAAAGGTGGATGAGCAGCCCTGAAAAAAACTCAGCAAAGCCTCACACCAAAGATGCTAATCCTCCCAGAACATCCTACAAACTCCAAAAGAATCCAAAGGCTTCACCAGGTTGCCAAAAGGGTCCAGAACACAAAGTAAAGGCTGAGACCTCTGTTCTAAGACTGCTAGTTGCATGCTGACCTGCATTGGTAGAGGGAATTTGCTCACCTCCCAAGATCAGTGAAAACACAGGTCTAATCCCTGTAACTAATCCAGAAATACATAGCCAAATTCTCTGGGCAGTGAGCAGTCTCACTGCTTGGGGAAAAGGAGTAGGAGTTGATACAAAGAGAGACTTAAGTCTGTTCTTTTTTTCCTTATGTATCTTATTACCGAGATCCTATCTTCAAGAGACAAAGAGAAGTACAGCTCAAAGAAAGAAAGGAAGGGCAGAGAGAAATTACATAGAGAAGTCAAAGCAACAATTGAGAAGGAGAGTGACTGAGATTGGCCACCTTGCTGGAGCAGAGGTGCCTAAGTGATTTTCAGCTTCTGTTCAGTCATTTTTCATTAATGTCCAATTCTTCATGACACCATTTAGGGGTTTTCTTAGTAGAGATACTGGAGCAGTTTCGCCTTTTTCATCTCTGGCTCCTATTATAGATCAGGAAACTAAAGCAATTGGAGTTAAGTGACTTGCCTGGGATCATACACAAGTGTTTGAGGCCAAATTTGAACTCACAAAGTGAAAAGTCTTCCTGACTCCAGAAACAGCACTCTATCCATGCACCACCTAGCTGCTCTGATGTTTGGCTATTAAACAACAAAATATCAGTTGCAAAATGTGCTTTGAATTTTTTTTAAAAAGGGAAGGGGAAAGAATGTGTAAAGATTTAAAAAATGAGTTCAAGGAAAATGTGCTTTAAAAAAAGAGGAGGGAGGAAGAATTTGGAAAGAATAAAAATGAATTCAAGGAGGCCACATTATATGAACATGATGGAATATAATACCACAAAAATGCTGAGAATGAAGAATTCAGATAAGCATCACAGAATACCTATATGAACTAATTCAGAATGAAGTAAACAGAACCAAGAGAACAATTTACATAATAAGTAAAATAGCATTAATGAAAATACAGAAAGGCAGTTTAACTCAGATTATTGTAATGATCAATCTTGGCTCCAAGGGGAAGATATGCCACTGTCTTAGGGACAGAAGGAAGTAGGGGAGAGAGAGGGAGAGACAAACAGAAAGTAGGAGGGTGGATGTTAGAATGGGGAAGTGATGGAAATGTTGCATATGCTTTTTCAGAAATAGGTAAAGATTTTAAGGTTTTTGTGTATTTATTTTACTACATTATAAGAGAAAGTCAAATATGTTAACAATATATTAGGAAGTAACTCCAAAAAGGGCATAATGTAAAAAAAAATTGCAGGAGAATCCTTGAACAATTTATTTCATATATAATCCTGCTCTATTCAGGACAGATGACAAGTTAATGTCCTCACGTATGCTGAAATCACTGTAACGGAGTTCACTGTGACAGACCTCTTGTGGAGATCAAAAACATCATCTGGTTTCCATGGGAATAATTTTTGGGAGCTACAAAGTCTTTGAAGGGCATCTCTATTTTTACTCTAAGGTATAATGGCCTCAAAGAGTTCATACCAACCTTGGATGAAAATGGAAAGGCAAGCATGGACATCCATCTGTCTCACTCATGAAGGGTGAGGGTGAGTGTGGGGGGGGGGGAGGGAGAAAGGAGTCTTTGTATTTATGCTTCTTGCATAAGGTTGTACATAGATTAGCTTTTTTTGGTATCTCTGTTAAGGGAGCAAGATACAGAGGTGCTAGAAAATGCAGAAACATGTTTCCACATCCTCCATCTACTAGTTGCAATATATAGACAGCACATTTCCTATCACTAGTAATGTGATAAATAACTGGTCATTGCCTAATTTCACCTGTCCTTTCTCTCATAGGTATATCTGCATAAATTAGACACCAGTTCTGTATGAGTTTCTCTCCACATCTCCACTTTCTGAGTCAAGGCTGCTCAGGCAACTTTGCCTCAATCCCTAGCTAAAGAAAATTAGCCCTCCTCCAAACCTCATCCTTCTTTGCTTGACCTTTTCTCACTTATATATTTATTTCTGTACACATGAGAGGAATGATGGAGCCTGAAAAAGTAGGTTTGAATCTTGGCTCTGACATTTACTAACTAGCTATGTGGCCTTGGGGGTCATCTCTCTGAAACTTAATTTTCTTATCTGTAAAATGGATAGACTACTGAAACTACATACTTCACTTGGGAACACAATGAACAATTAACAGATGCTTCTTGACTTTTTATTGTTGTCCATGATCAAACATTTTCTTTTCTTTTCTTTTTTTTTTGGATGGGGGATGATAAAATGCTTTTGCAAATTCCTTTGCAAATCATACAAGTAACTTTGTGCATACAAGATATATACATGGTAAATGGGAGCTAATCTCTGAAGAATGGCACCAAAAATAAATATAAATAGCAATGATAATAACATTTGGAATCTGAAAGATCTGAGTTCAAATGTGACTTTAGATACTTCCTACCTATATAACTCTCCAGGCAAGTCACTTAACTTCTATACCTCAATTTATCTATAAAATAAGTATAATAATAGTTCCTACCTCGACCTATCATTGAAGAGGTCGACCAAACGCACTCGAAAAGGGAGCATTCCATAAAGCTTTCCAAAAATTGAAAGATGCAAATTTGTAGCCAAGGCAGTAATTGTTTAAAGGTAACATTTAAGCTACTGTGTAAACCTTGTTAACAAGCAGAAATGCAATTCTTGTCCTGGAGAATAAAATCTATTTAAAATTGGCACCATAAAAAATAGCCTCTGCCTCTCAAGTTTGTTCTGTGGGTTAAATTAAGATTATATGTTTTTATATACATATATATGTTACACATACATATATATGTATAAAGTGCTTTGCACAGCTTAAAATACTATATAAATGCTAGCTAATGTTACTATTATTATTGTCAGGAAAGGAAGCAGACTGGTCATGGAGCAAGAATAAAGGATAACAGATACACAACTAATGTCCTCCACTGTATCCACACAAGAGCAAGCCCAGACTACTTTATCCGGCAACCTACCCCCAGGTGAATGTTTATGAGAAAAGATCAAAAGGCATGGTGGCGGTCCTCTTCAAGGAATACTGGTTATACCACAAAGACACAGAAGTATTGTTGAGCATTTATTAAATGTTTACTGAGTATCAGGCATTGTGTTAAGTGCTGGGGATATAAATACAAAGAATGCCATATACTCCTACAGTGTCACTTGTTACTTTTCATCTTTTTTTTTAAAGCTTTTTATTTTCAAAATATATGTATAAATAGTTTCTAACATTCATCCCTGCAAAACCTTGTGTTCCACATTTTTTTCGCCCTCTCTCCCCTCCATCCTTTCCCCTATACAGCAAGTAATCCAATATAGATTAAATATGTTCAATTCTTCTAAACATATTTCCACATTCATCATGCTGCACAAGAAAAATCAGATCAAAGGGGAAAATAAGAAAGAAAACAACAACAACAAAAAAGTGAAAATACTAGGCTGTGATCCACATTCAGTTTCCACAGTCCTCTGGATCTCTCTATCACAAGTCTATTGGAATTGGCCTGAATCGCCTCATTGTTGGAAAGAGCCACATTCATCAGAATTGATCATCATATGGTCTTGTTGCCATGTACAATGTTTTCTTGGTTCTACTCACTTCACTCAGCATCAGTACATGTCTCTCCAATCCTCTCTGAAATCATCCTGTTGATTTCTTATAAAACAATATTCCATAACATTCATATACCATAACTTATTCAGCCATTCCCCAAATGATGGACATCCACTCACTTTCCAGTTTCTTGTCACTATTTTAAAGTATTATTAATTATTAATGATTCAATTAATAATATATAATATTAATTACTAATATATTATACATAATACAATAATATATAAAATAAAAATATAATAATATAAAATGAGGCAGGTAGGCGACATAATGGTTAGAATGCTAGATTAGGAATCAGCAAAACTAAGTTCAAAGGGGCAACTAGATGGTATGACAGATGGAGCACTAGCTTTGGAGTCAGAAGGTCCTGAGTTCAAATTCAGCTACAGATCTTAATACATACTAGCGACGTGACTTTGGGCAATATACCTAATCCTAACTGCCTTGTCAAAAACCAACCAACCAAACAAAGAAACAAAAAAAAAAACCCCAAACCAAAACAAAACCTGAGTTCAAACCCTTTCTCAGTCACTTATTAACCATGTTAATTCTTGTTTTTTTTTTTTTCTTCAGTGGTAAAATGGGAATAATAGGGCTTCATAGGGATACTGAGAGGCTCAGTGTCTTGCAAATCTTAAAGCTAGCTATTAAGAGAAATGTTTGAACAGAATCAACTTAAAATGAATTATCCATTTTTTTAAAGTGTTGCAGTTCCAACCTAACAACCCTCTAAACCCCCCCCCCCCAATCAATCCATATTACAGTTAAAATTTTAAGTATGGAGGAAAAAGAATGAACTAAAATTATAAGTGGAGAGTATAGGGCAAAAAGCATCAGGCAGCTGATTTGATTTCTCCTCATCTCTGGGACAGCATGGTAGTGGTTTCAAGGGCTCCCCAGAATGACCTTGAAGGTTCACAAGAGTATGGCTATATTATAGCACAGTCTAATAACAAATAAGGATAATTATAATTCAATAGTACATGGTGATAAGGAAGAATAACTTGACATTTCAGGTTATTCTGTTATGACACGTGAAAATATGTTCCCAAGATAGGATATAGTTCCTCTTCTATCTCTTATGGCATAAAATGGATTAGTTTCTCATAGATTTATACATTTAATCACTTACCTGCCTGAAAGTGGTCACAGGAAATGTGAAGGAGTTTAACCAGATCTTTTCCAGTACAAATGATTACTTGTCATCTATTAAGCCAAGATTTGTCTAGAATCCACCCCATCTTCCAGAGCTTTATTTTTCTTGAGCCAGACTGAATATGCCCTTTCTTTAAAATCTTTTTCCTAGATGCAAGTAAAGCAGTATTGCAGAATGCTTAGCTGGAAACCTTGAAGTCAGGAAGATCCACATTCAATCTCTGCTTCTGATGATCCAGGAAAATCACTTAAGCTCTTAGGTCTCATAAGCAACTCTCCAAGAGTATAAGGAAACTGTTAAACTGCACAGAGGGCAGGAGTTTTCACACAGGGAGTTCTCCACCAAGGAAATCATAAGCCTTGACCAAAGCCAAAACCAAACCCTTATTTATACAAGTGAATTTCCAAGTTTGTGGAATTGAATTGTGGAATGAGCCATGGAGCAAAATTTCTTCTTCATACTAAGGTAGATTGGGGAAAAAATGCAGTTCTACCAAAAACACAGAAATTGAGAAATGAAAAAATAATCATGTATTCATTATCAAAAAGGCAAAGCAAAAATGCTTTCCTCAGCCCATTTCCCTTTTAGTTCCTTTCTCAGGGGATAATTAGAAATAAGAGTTGCTAAATAGAGAAAGATGAAATAATAATAATAATAAAAGGAGTTGACCTGTATTCAACAATTACATCTTACAGAGGACTTTGTATAAAGTAAGGAGCTCCTTTGATCTTTAAGATAGCCTGGCAGGGTTGGGATTTGTGGATAAACAAAGGTTCCTGTTTGTTTTGTTTAGATGCAGACCAATAACTTCACTTTACCCAGGGCCAGGTCACATACCAACTGTAAATCTGAGGGGGAATATGAATTCATATTTGCTCTGAGAATGAATATTACAAAGTGGGTGGGAAAGAGAGATACAGAGACAGAGAGAGAGTCAGAGACAGAAAGAGACCAAGAAAGAAGGAAGGAGGGACAGAGGGAGGGAAAGAGTGTGTGTGTGTGTGTGTGTGTGTGTGTGTGTGTGTGTTGGGGTGGAAACAAAAGTCACCATAACTCAAATATATTCATTTGCTCATGAACTATTTATGAAATTAGTTCCCACCTCAAACAACCTTCCTCATTTAACACTAGTCTGTATCCCGATGGTCAGTTTCTCTCTGATTATTGGTAGGTGCTTCAAAAGAGAATGATTTGAATATCAAAGGATAAAGATGGGCCCTTAGGAAAACAGATGAAGTCCTTGAATATTTTTTGCAGCAATGACCCCCTTTGTGATGGTGCTTGAAAGCAAATGTCAAACCTAAGGGGGATCTCAGATTCCAGATATCATACGATTTCATCAGAAAAAAAGAACGGGAAAAAAAAAATCAGCACAATTCATTCTTGTTTATTCTAAGAATCAGAAAAAAAGGTGCAATTATTATGTGAACTTTATTAAATATAAAATAAAATCAACTTATTTTCGTAATTATAAGTATTGTTTTTCCAGATAAACTTCCAATCAATTCTCCCTCTCCAACCTCCACTATTTATTACAAAATGCTAGTCTCCATTTTAAATGGATTTCTTTCAAGTCAGATGTTCTTAACTAGAGTCTATGAACTTAAAAAAATTTTTTTTGATGACTATACTTTGCTAAATTGGTTTCCTTTATAATCCCACTTATTTTATTTGATGCATTTAAAAAGGGCTTTACTAGACAAACAAAAAAGTTAAATCCTTAACGTGTTTTTCCCCTCCATACCAATATCTTCAGATAATCATGATCTTCTATATTAGAAGCACAGTATAGTGGAAAGAGGGTTTAATTTGAAATCAGAAGATTTGGGGCTGAATATCTGATATGGAACTTAGGACAATTCACTAAAATCTTGCAGGGTCTCAGTTTCCTCATCTGTAAAACGAGAGCATTGAGCTATATAATCTCTGGGGTCTCTTTTTAGCTCTACTATGATATACAAGATGTATCCAGAAGGTGATCCTGGCTCATATTTTATGCACACTTTATTATAAGGCCATGATAACTATCATCCCTATTTTACAAGTAGACAGAGAGGTTCAGAAAACTTAAGTGAATTATTCTATCACTTAGAATGGATCCCAGCCTCAGGTTGGATCTATGTAAAACATATTTGCCCGTTTAGTAATTTATAATGTGATAGAACTGTCCACTTTAACCCGGAAAGACTTATATGAACTGATGCTGAGTGTGGGAAGCAGAACTAGGAGAACATTGTATGCAGTAAGAATAACATTATGCAATGATCAACTATAATGGATTTAGCTCTTCTCAGCAATACAATAATCCAAGACAATTCCAAAAGATTCATAATGGAAAATGCTATCCATATCCTGACAAAGAACCATGGAGTCTAAATGTAGATCGGATCATACCATTTTCACTTTTGTTTTGTTTTCTTTCATGGTTTTTCCCTTTTGTTTCAATTCTTTTTTCACAACTTGACTGATGTGGAAATATGTTTACCATAGCTTTATATGTATAACCTATATCAGATTGCTTCCTGTCTTGGGGAGAGGGGAGAGGAGAGGAAAGGAAAAAATTAGAACTCAAAATTTTACAAAAATGAATGCTAAAAATACCTTTACATGTAATTGGAGAAATAAACTACTACTATGTGCAAATAAAAAATTGTTAAGGAAACAGAAAAAAATTAAAATAACTGCTCCTTTTAAGACTATTTTTATTTTTATTCATTTATTTATGTATTTTTGCTGAGGCAATTGGGGTTAAGTGACTTGCCCAAGGTCACACAGCTAGGACATGTTAAGTGTCTGAGACCATATTTGAACTCAGGTCCTCCTGACTTTCAGGGCTGGTGCTCCAACCACTGTGCCACCTGGCTGCCCTTTTTAAGAGCATTTTTAAAGCATATAACATTAAAAGACAGAGAATAGGTATGTGACTTTTTTTTTGTAAAGAACTGTAGAATGATTAATAAATTCCAAAGGAACACAGAGATCATAGAATTCAATCTTAACATTTTACAGAAGCGAGAATTCAGCCCTGAGACAATAACGTGCCTTGCCAAAGTTCACACACTAAGTGGCAAAGCTGGAAATAGAACTTAGACCTCTGGATTCTCCATTTATTTGTGAGACAGTACTATGTAACGGAAAAAACACTGGACTACAGAACACCTGGGTGTCTAATACTAAGAATAGTTAACATTTATAGAATACTTATTGTGTGCCCAGTCCTCTAAGTACTTTTTAATTATTATTCCATTTGAGCCTCTAGGAGGCTTAAACAACTCTAGGAAGTAGGTGCTATTATTATCCCCTTTTTACAGGTGAGAAAACTTAGGAAAAATTAAGTGACTTGCCCAGCTAGTCAGTGTCTGAAGCTGGATTTCCTGATTCCAAGACCAGTGTTCTATCCATTGCACCCCTAGCTGCCCCCTAATTTCCTTTAAGTCATTTAAAATTCTTTCTATAGGAACCTTTCCCTAAATTCTCTTAATTTCTTAATTACCCTGTAGATAGCTTGCTTTATATGTATCTATTTGCATATTGTTTCCCCCATTAGACAGTGAGCTTCTTGAGGGCAGGAACTGTCTGTCCTTGGCTCTTAGCACAGTTCCCATCCCATAGTAAGTGCTTAATAAATGCTTATTGACATGACTTTTCTGGGGTTCAGTTTCCTGAGAATGAAAAAGTGAGTGGTATTGTATGACCTCTCCAATTCCAGCTCCAAACACTCAGCACCCCACTCAATGTGCTCTTTCTTCCAGTATCTTATCGTCTCCTGCTCACGTTCGGATTTAACTATCTCAGAGAAGTGATGCAGCACAGTGGAGAGACAAAGAAAACTGGGTGGAAGCCCCATCTCCAGAATTCAGGATGCAGGATAGGGGGCAAATCACACACAAAACAATACACACCATAGCACATTTCTTAGTGCTCAGTTTAGCATCCTAGGACTACAGGTTGTAGGTGTGGAAAGAGTACACAAAGAGGCAAAATCACAGGCAACAAACTTCTGTGATGAGCACTTCTCGTTGTCTCCCTTTAGTGAACGTATAATTTATTAGCCAGGTTAACTGACATCGAAGCACAGATAAACATTCAAACAAGATAAAGGCAGTTGCAATGAAGCTCACGGTTAAGATTATTTCTTTCTACTTTGCTCAGGATGTCTGATGGTATGTTCTGAAAAAAGATATAAAGGCTGACTCAGGGTGGAAGATTTCCCAATCATTGTTCTCTGAGAAAACAGAAGGGGCGAAGGGGAATATTTCTCAGCAACTACCATAGTTGCTGGTTTGACCTGATCACAGCTTCAGTCTATTTCTGACATGATTTTGGGGACCTGAAATCAATCAATCTCTCTCTCTGTACTATCACTGTTTCTGTCTCTCTTTCTCTCCTATATCTCACCCCTTTCTCTCTCCCAGTAAGGTTACTTCCCCCCTCCCAGGCCCCCTGACATAGGAATCTTTTTTCAATTTCACTTTGAAAAATATTCTATGGGTATCACTCTGTGTCAGGATCTGAGAAGATGACTCTTCTCTCTCATTTGTAAAATCCAATAACCCTAAAAAGTGTCAAGCTCTGTTAAATTACCCTCCTGACTATTACCAGGGACAAAAAAAAAATGAAATGAGAACAAACGGGAATGACCCAGAAGAAAAGGGAGAGTGAACACCCAGCGAGATCACTTAATCTGAATCCAATATGTTGAGTTATTGTCTGGGGACAAAAAAAATATCCCTTGGCTTATGTCCTACATTGGCATGAGGGAGAAACGTGCACTGGATATCTAGGCAAGTCCTAAATCCCAAATTAGTGAGTCAAGAGTATAGCTGAGAAACTGAGCTTGAACAAAATCCACAACCTGATTTAAAAAAAAAAAAAAAAAAAGGCCCTCTATCTCAAACTTTGCATAAGAATAGACATCACAAAACAAAATATTCTGTACTTGCATAGGGCCTGGCCTCCAAGGGCACTGTGCTAGTTCCAAATCTGTAATTGTAAGCAAGTAACTAAAGTCAAACTTATGGTGACCTTCGAGAGTAACGGGAATGCCAGAGATTCTACAGGGATTATTAATTGAGTTTCGAGTTTTAAAGCCTGGTTTAAAACACAGACAGCTTATTTTTCCTTCCTTTCATTTCTGCTTTTACCTTCAACACTGTTCCTGAGGGAAACCCCTAAGAAGCCACACTAGAAATTCAAAGGATACCTGCATCTGGATCTAGTGAAAAAGTAGTTTGTTACTTGGTTTGACCATTTTGGCAAACTATGTGGTATAATTAACTAAATTGTTTATACCTTTGGAGTGAGTGAATGAAAAAAGCACTTTTTAAAATGTTTACTATGTGTAAAATACTATGCTAAGCTCTGGGGATACAGACAGAAAAGTCAGTCAGCCCCTAACTTCAAGAAGCTTATAGACAGACTATTTCTCAAATGAGGAAAGCACACATGGAAAGTTTCAGTGGCAAGTCAGATAGAAGGTTTTATCAGCCTTAGGACAGAGAGGCAAAGCCAGATAATGTCAGCAATCCCAATAACAATATATTGACTAGTAATCCCAGTAACCACTACTGGACACTTAATCCCAAAGAAGTCAAACACAAAGGGAAAAGTCCCAAGTATAGAAAAAATTTATAGCAGTATTTTTGATAAGAAACTAAAAACAAATAGATTATGTAATTCAATGGGGAGTGGCTGAATAAATTGTAGTAAATGAACATAATGGAATATTAATTTTAAAATGACAAATATGAAGAATTCAGAAAAATTTGGGAAGCTTTGTATGAACTGATGCAAAGTGAAGTTAAGAAGATCAAGAATTATACACAGTATAATCAAAAGAAGATCAAAACTGAAAGAGCTGAACAAGATAGGGGCTAACTTGGACTTGGCCTTGTGACAGAGGGTGGGTTTGGAGTCAGGAAGACCTGAGTTCAGATGCAGTCTGAGACACTCTTACCTGTCATTTAATCACTTAATCTCTGCCATCAGAGAAGGAAATGGCAAACCATTCCAATATCTTTGTCAAGAAAATCCCATGGAAAGTATGGTCCATGAGGTCACAGAGTCAGAAACAAATGCACAGCAGCAGCAAGGAGGTACAGTGCTTAGAGTTCTGGCCTTGGAAGAGCTGAGTTCAAATCCTGCCCCTGCCCCTGACAGACTGACCCCGTACTTCATTTCCCTCATCTATAAAATGAGCTGTTTGGTCACAAAGGTCTCCAAAGCTCCCTTCTGGCTCTGAGTCTGGGATTCTACCACCTTATGACATTAAAAGCTAGACCAGTAAATAACTCATCTTGACTTTGGCCATGAAATTAACCTCCTGCCTCTCCGCACAAGTGGTGGACTACAGGTGCATAAAACAGCATAGAAAACCAGACAAGGCATTTTGTTCATTGTACCAAAGAAGGTTGGTACTGGGAAAGGGCAATGATATTGGGGGGGAGGGGACCAACATATTTATAATGATAAATTTGAGATCCCTGTTGAAGATCAGAACAAGTTCTTCAATTGGAGGAACTTTCAGGCCTCTAACACTGAGGGAACACCACGGGCAAAGGTTCTATCTATGATTAAAAACAACTACTACCATTTCCACAGCACTTTAAAATTTGCAAAATAGTCTGTCTCAGGTCTTCCTGACTCTTGTCCAACACTCTTACCCACTGGGTCACTTAGCTAAAACACACACACACACACACACACACACACACACACACACACACGTACACATATCTACACATGTATCTCTGGCCCTGAGCAAGGTTCAAATTTTAAAAAATATTTATTTTAGATAAAATCTACATAAAGACATGCATGTATACATGCATATACATATATGTAAATGGCTTTGCATGATCAAACACCTCATTACACAACCCAAAACAGCATTCATCCAAAAGAACAAGTTCCTTTGGGGGGAAGGGGAAACAACCAAATGCTAAAAAGAAATGAGCTAGAGATGTATTTTTAAGTTCACTGTGATTTCTTTTAGGACCAAACCCTGGGATACAGCTCATTGTACACTCATGCGAACCCACCCACACATATTATATAGCTTACCCATGTTAGAAAAACCTATTAGTGAAATTTCTCTCTTTTCCAAGCTCCACTGGACACTTTCAGCTTGGGTAAGCCTAATGGTTCTTGTTGAAATGCTGGTTTAACCAGAAGAATGCCTGCTGGTAATTTAGTAATACAGTAATTAAAGCCTTCATGTAACATAATTATAATTCGACTACAGAAGGGACAGCTGCTGCACAGTAGTCTGCTGCCAAATTCTGCAAGGCGTAATGCTGTCAAAACTGAGTCTCTCTTACAATGAGATCCTGAACAATTCGCTGGGCCAAGCAGGACTGGATGAGTGAGCATATCAGGAGGCCTGGGTCACTCACTCATTATTAAGTAACCAGCTTTGTGAATGCAAAATTCTGCAGTACAAAAACTATATTGGACTAAGGTAGGGTTCAATCCAAAGCCAAAGGTGAGCCACCCCAGAATCCTGGTAGGTATAATCATGTCTGCTGTAGAAGGAGCAAGAGTAGCAGATTAACACAAAAAGCCTAAGTCTGCCATTATTAAAATTTACTTGGTTTACTTTGTAGAGGGAGTTTGATGTTACCTGATTCAATGCAATTCAACAAGCATTTATTAAGCACTTATCAAGTGCCAGACACCATGCTATTTATCTTGAGTGATAAAGGGAGAAAAATTTAAACATATTTTCATATTATTTGTATAAGAAAAATTGATCATGGGACAATGTATAGCTTCATATAGATGTCCAGACTTTCATATGTGTCCTGACTCTTCATGACTTCATTTGGAGTTTTTTGGCAAAGATGCTGGAATGGTTTGCTATTTCCTTCTCCAGCTCATTTTACAGATGAGAAAATTGAGATATACAAGGTGAAGTGGCTTGCTCAGAGTCACACAGCTGGTGTGTGAGGTTGGATTTGAACTCACAAAGATGAGCCTTCCTGACTTCAGGTCCAGCACTCTATGCATTGTACTACCTAACTGCCCTGGCTTAGTGTGGGTCAACTCAGAATAATAAAAAACAGTGAATGAGTAGCCTAAAAGTCAGAAATCTCATTCTAGCCATAGGATCTTAGGTAAATCTCCTAACTTCGGTTTCCTCATCTGTAACATATGAATATCATTCTTAATGTGACTTTTAAATAAAATGAGAGAATGTACATTAAAGAACTTCAAAATTATGTAAAAAAAGAAAAACTTTTGCACTAGAGAATGACTGATGATAGTGGATTTTTGCACATGTAACTAACTCTTTGCTCCTAAGTGGGCATGCCATTTCAATGCTGTACTTCAGTTTTTAGATAAAGACACCATTGCTTGCTCCCTTCTGACATTAAAGGATTATTTATAAGACATAGGCTATACTTGGAAATGTTTTGGTTTTGGTCCTTTGGATCCATGTGTGCTACTTTGATATTTACTTGCTGATAACAGTGCTGAATCAAAGATTTGAGGTATAAAGTAGTATTTTACATGATTTAAACTATGTAATCAGATAAAGCAAAAGCAACCTAGAGTAGCAATCTTCTGGTGCCACTGGATACAACTCCTTAAAATGCTGCCCCCAATTATGAGGTGCAAACTCAGACATGCATTAAGAATATGGCTCACTGGAAGAAAAAGTCTGGGCAGGGATTAAAGGTAGAGCAAGGAACATGAATGTAACTGAGAAATGAATCAGTGGGAACATTAATTATAGTGAGTCTATATTTGGCAGGCTAGTTAAATTGGGGCCACTTACTATAAGCAATAGGAAGTGAAGGATTCCAGAGTTCAAGATATTTCAAAATGGGGAAGAGATTTGATCCGTTTCTCCTAGGCATTTTCAATCCTTTTATCTGGCAGCAAATGCCTTTCTAAATGAATGATTTAGTGGCAACCCTGGGTACCTACCAGGAAGGAGAAAAGACAACCTATACATAAGACTTATGCATCCAAAGTAGATTAATAAAAGGCTATTTTGTGCAATTGGCTAGAGATGGGAGTGGGATGCTATGGGTCTCCAAATCTGTGCTTGGATTAGGGAATGGGATGGTGAAGGTTGCAGTAGTGGAGAAGTTCCAAAAACTGCTTTCCACCATTCCTTTTTTGTTTAGGAAAAATTCCTATCTTTGATGTGTATTCAGTATTTCCTTTGGGGTGGATGTGAAGAATGAGGAAAAGAAGTTCCCAATACAGTGATTGGTGAGAAACAAGGTATTATCTGCCATCTCTGCAGATCTATGCTTTGGGATCTTTGAGCACAACTGGCTGAAAGGGATCAAAGTATGAGACTTGCATCTTCCTTGGTTAGGTGACAAAGGGTAAGATGGATGTGAGAGGTATTTATAATTCCAGCCAACACTTTATCCATGAGATTATTTCTGGACAAAGAAGAAGATACCTTAAGGGTGAAAACAAAACATAAGAGACAATTAACACTTATGAGAGATGTGCCAATTACCCAGCAAGTTCCAAGAAAATCACCTTGAGTTATATTCACAAGTGAAGAATCTAAGACCTCATAAAGGCGATTATGAGTTTATTAATCTTAGTTTTATAAAAGAAAGAACATTTGACTTCTCTGCAGAATCTGAGAAAGCCTCAAGATTTTCATTAGGATTATTAGGTGAATGAAAAATACTGAAAATGCTGAGATGCTGAAGCTGAGTATCAGAATTTCAGAGCTGGAAGACCACATAGAAAGCACAAAATCTGCTCTATGTTGCTTGAGACCTCATAAATGTCACAGTAGACTTTTTCAAGGCTCAAGTTTACAGTGTCTCACATAGGAAGAGGGTTAGCTGAGCAGTCCTGATCACAATAATGGATGCAACTCACATAAGATGTGAGGTTAATTTAATGAGCGCGCTTTAACTTCTGGCAGCTCCACTTCAACTTGACTCCAATGTTTCAAAGACTCTACCAAGTTTGGATCTTTTCTTCAATGAAGCTGAAACTCCTCTATCCATTAAAGATACGTTTTCACCCCCAACCTTTTATAAAATCATACAGTTTTGCAGGATAAATGATCCTTGGTTGTAAATCTTTATGTTTTGCCTTTGGAACACCATATATTCTTTATAGTAGTTACTGCCAACTGTTGCATGATCCTTATTGTGGTTCTTCAGAATCTGAACTCTTAACTTTTGAGTACTTGTAGCATTAATGATATCACCTGGACACAGTTTTAGCCCCAACATTCCTAGATGTTTTCAGTTTAGGGTTTCTTTCACAGAAGGCTGATAAGTGGATTCTTTTTATTTTCATTTTGTACGCTGATTCATTTATGTCTGGAAAGTTAAAAAACAATCTTGAAATATTTTATTTTTGGTCATGGTGTTGAGTACCCAGTAATTCTTAAATTGTCTCCAAGGATCGGTTTTCTTAGGTTTGTTATTCACAGCAGATACTGTACAAAATACTTCTGTATTCTGTATACTATCTGTATAGATACTTCTATTTTTTCAAACTTCTGACTTTGTCTTAATAGTTCATGGTACAGTCACTGAGTTCTGACTGTTCCATTCTATTTCATAGTTACTGTGGTGTTCTCTCTTCTTGAAGCTTTAACTCTTGGGCTTCTTTGAGCCCAAAAGTTTTCTTTGTGGTTCAGTATTTTCTTGTCTACTTATATTTCGCCAACATCAGTTCTTGGATTAGCACTCTTTGTGAAGAACAAGACAGTTTACAAAAGGCAGTTTCTGTCCTTAAGAAGCTTACAATAACATGAAGAAGACAAGCAAACAAATGTGTACAAATAAGCCATGTAGAGGATAAATAGGAAATAATTTGAGAAAAAAGACAGAAGTAAAAGGAGTTGGGGAAAAAATTTCTCAAAAGACAGGATTTTAACTGGAATTCAAAGAAAGTCAAGAAGAGCAGCAAGAAGAACAGTTCAAGCACAGGGGACAGCCAAATAGAATACCCAGAGCCAGGTGATGGAGGGTCTTGTTCATGTAACAGTCAGGAGGCCAGTATCACTGGAACAAAGAATGTGTGTTAGGGAGTTAAGGTAAAAAAGACCAGAAAAGATAGAAAGGGTCTAGGGAGAGCTCTGAATGCCAAACAGAGCATTTTGTATTTGCTCCTGGAGGTAATAGAGAGCCACTGGAGTTTACTGAGTAGGGAAGGGATATGGTCAGATTTGAGTTTTAAGAAAATCACTTTGGGGGTAGGGTTGTGGGAAGATGGCAGAGGAGGTCAGAAAATTCCAAGCTCTCAACTTGGGGCAGAATAGGATCCTCTTAGGAGTACCAGAGAAGCCTCTGGGAGGAAGGAGTAAAATATAAACATCTCCAGGCTAATTCCTCTGCAACAACAAGGGGCTTAATCCAACCACAGGAACTTTCACTGCTCAGACTGTATGGAGAATCAGGAGTCTGAGTCCAGAAAAAGTGAGGGAACCTTGGAGATCTAGAGTCTTAAAGAAGAAAATATTTCTTTGAAAATCAAAATCGGCTAAGGGGAAGCCAGTGAAGTTATAACAGACCAAGAAATAACAAAACAAAATATAAGAAATGAAAACATAGAAGAGAATGTGAAACATCTTATCAGAAAAACAACAGATATGGAAAACAGATCAAGAAAAAAAATATAAGAATAACTGGACAACCTGAAAGCCATTACCAAAAAAAAAAAAAGAAGTTTGACATAATGATACAATCTACAAGCTAGATGGGGCAGTGGATAGAGCACCTTCCCTGAAGTCAGGAGGACCTAAATCCAAATCCTGCCTCAGACATTTAACACTTCTAGCTGTGTGACCCTGGGCAAGTTACTTAACCACAACTGCCTTGAAATAGAGAACATGAGAGTGCAAGAGAAAAATGTAAGAAATAATTAAAGAAAATTATCCTGAAGTGATAGAACATGAGGGAAAAGTGGAAATAGAAAAACCTCACCTCAAAGGGATCCTACAGAGAAAACACATAGAAATATCACTGTCAAATTTCAAAACCTTTGATCAAAAAGAATTTTATAAACAACAGAAAACCAATTCAAACATGCTGGAGCTACATTAAGAACTGTATGGGATTACCAGCAGGTATAATAAAAGACCAGAGGTCCTAGAATACTATGCATCAACAAAAGATCTAGGTGGTAGTCAAAAATATTATATCCAGAAAAATTGAGTATGATATTGAATGAAAAAAGGGACAATGAACTGTTATATTTTCAGGATTTTGTCTTAAACAAACCTGAATTCAATAGAAAATTTAATATATAAGAGTGAACATCAAATACTAATTTCAAGGGACAAATTGTTTTATATGTGGAAATATAAGTCATATATATCTAAGACTGACATTAGGAAAAGAAAAATAGGGGTAGCCTGGAGTATGATGTGACTAAAAAAAGCAAAATTGTCTAGGAAAAGGTAAAAATAGTAATTATGCTATATGAATGAAGTACAATAGCAAGAACAACAGAAAATAATTGGGGGGGCTAGTAGTTTTGGAAACCTATTCCCAAAAGAATATACCAATGTACACATCTACGCCTATACCCACCAAGAAAGGTAAAGCACCCTCCAAAATATATTTAAAAAATAAGGGGAGAAGAGAATGAACTGACTGTGTCTGAATACAGATTGAAGCTTATTTTTTTCTTACACTTTTATTTTTCTTGAGGGTTTTTTTTTGGGGGGGAGATTCTGTTTTCTTTTGCAACATGACTTTTGTAAAATATTTTACATAATTTCACATGTGCCTTCTCAGTGGGGGGGGGAAGAGAGAGGGGGGAACAAAGAGAATCTGGAATTTAAAGTCTTAGCAACAAATGTTAAAATTGTTTTACATGTAATTGGGAAAAATAACATATCAAAGAAAAAGAAAAAAGAATGTGGGGAGGGAATAGGATAAGATAGGGTCGAGAAAGCTGTGTAGATTTACAGCAGTGGGACAAGGTGTATAGATTAAGGAGAAAGGGGAGGATAGGATAAGGTAGGGTACAGAAGAATGGATAGATTAATGAGAATGGGATACAGTGTGTAGATTGAATAGGAATGGGATAAAAAGGGAGGTAAAAGGCTGAAAAAAATAAGGGAGCTATTTATGGAGAATAGCAAGGCAACAAGTAAAAGTAAAAAAGAGTTAGGAATAGGAAATAAGAGATATACATAAAAATAATAACAATGATCAGGAATAGAATTTATTAGGGAAAAAATAGGGGTATTAATCATTGATCTCAAGACAATGTCAAACAAAAAAGATTCATTCAAGAGAGAAATCTGCATTATATATCAGCCATATTAAAAACTGTTTTTAGATGTGTGTGTATATTGGTATGTAAGTGAAAGTGTGTGTATGTCTATATATGCATGCATATGTAAATATATTAACTGTAGCCTGCTTGGGGGCAGATGAGGGGAAGGAAGGGGGGGAAAAGGGATAAAGTAAAAAATGCACAATAGAGAACAAAATAAAATGTACACAGAAGCAAAGAAACGATGGACAGTTATGAATGTACTGTGTTCTATTATTATATATGCTTTCTTGAAATGGAAATTTATTGTTATATATTATGAATCTTCCCCGATGTTCTGCTGGGCACAGTACAATGTTTTTAAGTTTTAAATACATAAATACATTTTTAAAAAGAGAATGAAAATCACTTTAGTGGCTTAATGAAGGATGGTTGATAGTGGGGAGAGGCTTGTGGCAAACAGATCCACCAGCAGGCTATTTCAATAGTTCAGACTAATGGCAGTGTCAGAGGTGAAAAAGGGATATACTGGAAAGATGCTGCAAAGGTACAATCAACAGGCCATGGCAACAGCTTGGATACAGGGGATAAAAGAGAGTGAGGAATTCAGGATGACTGACTCTTGGATTTTGAGTCTGAGGGATGAAAGGATGATGTTACCCTTTATAGTAATATGGTAGGTGTGAAAGGGAGGAAGGGTTTTGGGGGAGAAAAATGAGTTTAAAATGTCTCCTGACATCCAGTATTGAGATATCTCAAAGGCAGCTGAAGATGGGAGAATGGAAGTCAGCAGAGAGATTAGGGCTGGATAGGTGTATTTGGGAATTATTGGTATAAAGATGGTAATGGTATCTATGGGAAATAATGAGATCACCAGGAAAGTATCATCCAATTATATCAGCCTGGCCAAATCATTTTTGTAGGTCGGTCAGTCAGTCAGTACCTGACCTGTAGATCAGGTAGCAGGTCATTTTCCCTCTTCCTTTTATGAGTTTTAACACCTGGCTCACTGCCTTCCTCTCGACCTCCAACCCTACTCTAATTCTCATTGATTCAATATTGCCCTTGATGGCAGTCATGTTCAGGATAAAATGGATGGTGAGAGATGTGGGAAGCAGACCGACTATTTCGAAGCCTCTGTAATAATAGTCCAGGTGAAAACTGATAAATGGTTCGGATGCAGCAGCAAGAACACAGAGGAAGAAATGAACTGGAAAGACTTAACAATCTGCCATATTTCAAGGGCCAGAACCATGTTCAGTTTGACAGGTCTATATTTTTGCTCCCATAATACCAACTACTACTCAAATGAAGTCAATCATGGTCAGTCTAATCAAAGACTAAGGGTGTAGTGTTAATGAGACCAACTAATGATGTTCAATTCCCACCTGGGCTAATTAGGTCCAGAAACCACAAACTGTACTGTTTAATCTGACTTAGCAATCACATACTTGTGATGTGGGTAGCTGAATGTAAACTACTACCCCTACCACATCATGTTGCATGTCCATGTAAACATTCAATAAAGGTTAAATTCTATCAGACCGGATGCCATTGTACCTTAACTCTGTAGAACAAAATAAATTATATAAGCTGTAAAAGCCATACTTCAAGATTATTAAAAATAACTACTTTCCATATAACAAAATAACAAGACAATTTCTTAAAATTCTTATGGCTATATTTCTTTATAGGTTATGTAGTATATCAGAATCATCATTATTATGTCTATCCAGACAAACTGTACCTGCTATAGCATTTCTTACTTGGATTTCAAACAGAAACAATTAAAAAATTTCTGGCAATAATCAGAGCCAAGTCTATTTGGGTATAGGATTTTTTACTTAGCATTTTCTTTTACTTCTTTTATAAACAAAATCCAATGCTATATTTTATTCAGAGCTATGAAAACTTTAACTATCATATCCTATTATCTAGACTGTACAATATTCAAAGCTGACAATACAAATGGATTGAAGAGGATTAAGAGACAGCTAGTGCCATAGTGAATAGTGTTGTGTTTACATGAAGCAGACTAATGTTCCTGAGTTCAGATCCAGGTTCAGCATTTACTTGCTGTGTGACCCTAGGCAAGTCACTTAACTTAATTTTCCTCATCTGTAAAATGAGCTGGAGAAAGAAATGGTAAACTACTCCAGTATTTTTGTCAGGAAAACCCCAAATTGGGTAATGGAGAGTCAGACATGACTGAAAAATGACTGAAGAACAAAGATGGCACAATGGTAGAGCTAGACTCCAAATCATAAAGACCGAGTTTTAATCTTGCCAATCCACACTTGTGGATTGTGACTTTGAGAAAGTAGTTTTTAAAATCTCTCTCTGTCTTAGTTTTCTGTTAGATGAGAGTTGGACTCAATCTATGATCCTTTGATCCCAAAAGGATAAATTCATGCATCACTGAGCCTCAGTGTTAGAAAAGATCTCATTGGTCATCTAGTCAAACTTTTACCTAAAAAGTGAATTTCTTTCACAGCATCCTCAACCTGTAATCAAATATTCTCTTCTTGAAGACATTTAGTGACTAGGAACTCAAAATCTCCAAGTCATTCTAGGATGGGTCAGCTAAGTATTTGTATATCGTGAACACAAATCATTTCCATAACTTCCATTCTACCCTTGGGGGGGGGGGGGAGAGGAGGGTGTAAGAACAAAAAATTTAATGCCCTGTTTACTTGTCAACTCTATGAATATCTGAAGATAGCATAATGATGATGATAGTTTCCTGCTTCTCTGAGTCTTTTCACCAGGCTATGTAGTCCCAGTTTTGACAACCAACCTTCATATGACCATTTTGGTCATTTTCCCATGTATGTGCTCCATCGAGCTTGTTACTGCTTTTCCTAAAGTAGGAGTTGCCCACTGAGAACTGGACAACAGAGCTTCTTCACCTGCTTCCTTCTTTTTCTTTCTTACTTTCCTTCTAGAAACCCTGAAGATCTTCTCCCAAATTAATTTTTTTGATTAGATAAAAAAGGGCCATTCTCTGCCTCATTTCTTACCTGGCCTTAATCACAGAATGGGCATTGCCTTGGTCGAACTGAGAACTTTTGAAGACCTTAGCTTAAATAGTCCCACTGCATCCTGGGCCATCTCCAGATGTCCTGATCTCTACCTGGCCACCAGACTCAGATGGCTCCAGAGAATAAAGCAAGGTTAGTTACTAGCTCAGCAATCTTTGACTTAATTCAAATTCATTTGTATTTCATGGTATCATCTCCCTGATATCATGATCATCTTGGAGAATGCAGGAAAAACAACCACCACGAATGAAAATCCCCCCCAGCTGCAACCAACACCCTGGCTAAGTATCGACCAGGACCACAAGACTATAACCCTTCCTGTTATGGAATATGATACTTCAATAAATGCAGTCTAATATTAGATTGTTATATTTTGGTTGTCATAGCATGCTGTTACAATGTGCTAAAGGAGTGATGGACTTTTGAATCAGGAGAACCTGGTTTCAAATCCCGCTTCTGAGATTTACTCACCTTGGGATGATGGGTAAATTGTCTAACCTCTCTGACTCAGTTTGCCTATCTATAAAAGAAGAATATTTACAATATACTCTGTCAGAGGGTTATTGTACCTCTCAAATAGGATAATATTGCAAAATGATTTTCATAATAAGGACCAAACAAATGCAAGTCATTATTATTAGAACATATTTATATGGACTCAGATCTCAGACTTCATGTGTATATGAGTTCAGATCTGAATTCACAGCTTCCTGACTCCTAGCCTAGGAATCACTATGTTATAAAGTCTCTACTGTTCATCAAAAAACTCTTACTCTAACTAACTAAATTAATTTATTTAGGCTAGTTTGAAAAGTTTAGTTGCTAGTTCTACTGCTTTGAAACTCATGTCACAGGCAATAACACTACAATCAGCTTTCCCTTCCAAACCTTCAATTTTCAATACATACTTTTCATTTTATATATATATATATATATATATATATATATATATATATATATATAT
>JAJPUD010003691.1:67230-82371 GCA_023553655.1 Myrmecobius fasciatus | reverse complement strand
GGAAGGAAGGAAGGAAGGAAGGGAGGGAGGGAGGGAGGGAGGAAAGGGAGGGAGGGAGGGAGGGAGGGAAGGAGGGAGGGAAGGAAAGGAGGGAAGGAAGGAAGGGAGGGAGGGAAGGGAGGAAGGAAGGAAGGGAGGAAGGAAGGACAGAGGGAGGGAGGGAGGGAAGAAGGGAGGGAAGAAAGGAAGAAAGGAAGGAAGAAAGGAAGGGAGGAAGAAAGGAGGGAAGGAGGGAATGAGGGAAGGAGGGAAGGAAGGGAAGGGAGGGAGGGAGGGAGGAAGGAAGGAAGGAAGGAAGGGAAGGAGGGAAGGAGGGAAGGAGGGAGGGAGGGAGGGAAGAAGGGAGGGAGGGAAGAAGGGAGGGAAGAAAGGAAGAAAGGAAGGAAGAAAGGAAGGGAGGAAGAAAGGAGGGAAGGAGGGAGGGAGGGAGGGAAGGAAGGAGGGAAGAAAGGAAGAAAGGAAGGAAGAAAGGAAGGAAGAAAGGAAGGAAGGAAGGAAGCAGCTGGGACCCTTGTAGAAAAGCAGACCATGCTATCTTCATGATCAAGCAATTCCCAAGGAAAAAGAAAGCTACTTTTGCCAATACCTTGCTCCTCCCCTTCAGAGAATTCTGTCCTTTTCCAATCTACACTATACCTTTCCTCCACCCATACCATTCCCTTTTAGGAGATTTGTTTCCGCCTCTTTTCATTCTTGTAGTGTCATAAATATGCAGTTTTTTGTTTGGATTGTGAACTCTTTGCACTTGCTTATGGTTCCACATGCATGTTCATTTCTCTTATAATAAACCTTTTTCAATTAAGTTTTGTGAAATTGTGACTGCCCGTTGACAACTCCCATGGTTATGGTAGAAGCAAACATTATGCTGGGTAGATAGGGACATAGGGAACAGCACCACTAAATAAATGCACTGGTATGAGAATGAAGAAACAGATCAATGAATCAGTCTCAAGAAAAGCCATACATAATGACAAACAGTCTCACTGATCTCAGTAGGTCCTGATCATAAGTTTGGGCCTGCATCACTAACAAAAGTTTGGAATTATATTAGATATGTTTATGAAAGAGACTCGTGAATATGTAATATATTTTAGAAAGACAATCAAAAAAAGATAAAATAAACAAGTTTCATCACCTAAAGTGGTAAGTATTATTCACCTGTAAATTCACACATCTTACAGAATGACTATTCCCTTGTATCCCTTGGATAAAGGGAAGGAGGAGAGGGAATAAGCATTTATTAAGTATCTACCATGTGGTAAGCCCTGTGCTAAGTGTTTTACAAATATCTCATTTGATAAATGAAATTTTACTCTCATTTGTCCTCCAAGATCTGTTTGCTTTGAAGTATAAATGGCTTTGTGAGCAAAAATAATAGTTAATAATAGCTAATATTTCCATAGTAATAAGTATGTGCCAGGCACCAGGCTCAGCACTTTATCCTTATTATCTCATTCAATCCTCACAACAATCCTGGGACCTAAGTGCTATTATTATCTCCACTTTACAGAGGAGGACATGGGAACACAACCAGGTGATTTGCCTTAATTAATCAAAAATCAATAAGTATTTATTAATAAATTTAAAAATGTGGAAAATTCCCTGCCTTCAAAAAGCTTACATCCCACCAGAAGAGAGAACATGTGTGTGTGTGTGTGTGTATGTATACGAAAAATAAAGTCCATATAGTCAATTGATATTTACGAGGCACCTACTATGCACCAGACACAGCGCTAAATGCTAGAGATATAAAGAAAAGCAATAAATAAATAAATAACCCCTACCTTTGAGATTTATACTTACATTGATAGAGCTAGGAAGAACCTCAAAGGTTATTTAATTTAATATTCTCATTTTAGAAATAAGAAAATGACTTTTTGCGTACCAAATTTATGAATAGTCACAAGGTGAGGATGAAAACAACAAGATGCTTACCTGCTGTCGCCAGCATTGGCCACATACAGCTTTCCCAACAGGCAGACAACAACAAGGGCAGTACAGCCTCCAGATATGTTGTATGTGCTCCTCTCTCTCTCTATCTGCAGATCCTGAAAAAGAAAAGGATCACCTCAGCTCATTCCATTAAATCATGCTGCAAGCTTTTTGCTGTTCTGGGATTTCCTTATATTTATCTCATATACAACTTCACTCAATGTCTTTTAAAAAAATTATGATAAGTTTGATAAATAATATAATATAATAATATAATATAATAAATAAAATAATAATTTATAGATTACTTTATGGTTTGCCAAGTTCCACAGAGATGTATATTTCAATATACAAAGAACAGAATAAGATCTTTCAATGAAATAAAAGAAAAACTTTTTTATGGTGAAGTTCTAACAAAAAAATGAACATTATGTATAAAGGTCAATTTTAGTCTCAGAGGAAGGATAAGAAAATTTTACTCAGTAGAGAAATAGGGACAATAACAAGTAATAAAAATATGAGCAGAGAAATAGGTACAATTACAAATAATAAAAATATCAATAGAGAAATAGGGACTATTACAAGTAATAAAAATAGTAAGAAGAATAGGTAAACTTTATATAGAATTTTAGGGTATACAAAGCACTTGACAAATAGCTCAACTGATCCTTGCAACACTTCTTTGTACTATAGCTTTCCTTTCCCCCTCCCTCTCCATTCCCATTCCAGTTCCTCTATTTCGAGTACTCATTGTATTCCTGTAGCCCCATTTTACAAATGAAGAAACTGAGGCAGGCAGACTTAGTTAAGTGACTTGCCTAGGAACACAAAACAAGTGTCCACGTTTCATGTAAATTCTCATCTTCTGGACTTCAGACCCAGTATGCTATTTTGTGCACCACCCCAGGTTTTGTCATCTGTAAAATGGGGATCATAAAAGAACCATCTCCTAGGATTGTTGTGAGGATCAAATGAGATAATAACTGTATTGTGCTTAGCACAGTACTCTGGTACAGAGTAAGTGCTTTTTAAAAAAAGTTTGCCATTACTATAGTTAGAAATTGCTATGTGTTTTTAAGCATAGCCAGTGAATTACTTATTTTTGCTTAACACACTCTCTCTCTCTCTCTCTCTCTCTCTCTCTCTCTCTCTCTCTCTCTCTCTCTCTCTCTCTCTCCTCTCTCTCTCTCTCTCTCTCTCTTTCTCTCTCTCTCTCTTTACAAATAAGGATGTATGATGTTAGGAGGGTCATATCTGAATATGAGTGTGATCTCCAAAAAAATGGCATTGTTAAGATTTACTTAAAAAAAATAAAAAGCACCTTATATTTACTTACCCCTCCCATGACCTTCACATAAAGCTGGGGAACCCAGATCAAATGATAGAACTGTAAGAGGTAGGAAATGGGAAAGTATGGATGCATACAACTAGAAGTGAATGGGTCAGTAATAATCCACTCATAGCTCATCACCAGGAGACTTGTCATTTTAAGGGCTGGACAATCCACTTGTCCTGATGAACATGACATAGGAATGATGATGGGGACAAATAACTGACTAGCCAAAAGTGTAATGACTGAGTTCTTTTTTTCACATGTCACTAAAATAATTAAACATATTAAACATGTCAATGAACAAAACATTCCTGACTTTAAAAAAAAGCTCACTGTTTCTGATCCTGTTTATTCTTCCATCAAAGCAAATGATGAGAAAGGTAACAAATCACCAGGAGAATTCACAACAGAATTTATGGTATCAATAATGGAAAATTTATTTTATGGGTAATTTATCACCAGAAATTTCATCATCAAAGATAAAATGAGAGGGTTATATTCTAAGATACTGCGTAATAAAGAAAGGGGTGGATGGGATGGGAAGATAAGGCAACAGCAAAAATTTCACTGAAAATTAATTGAAACACTGGGTTCAAAGGATGTCCCAAAAGTTTTAGTAGCAGTCTAATAGCTAACAGTTTTAATAGCTAAATAGTTAAAATAGATTTAATAGATTAAAACTGCGCTAAATCTTTTGGGACATATGTAATTTGGGAAGACAGAAGATCCAAATTAGGGGTGTTAAGGGAAAGGAGAGTGAGATGAGGAATAGGGGAGATGTCAGTCTTTGACCTCACTCTTTAGGACAGACCTATAAAGTAAAGATGTAGACTCTATCCATCCCAGTATCCAGGACTAAATCTCCTGTTCCTTGACTTGGATTTCTCTGAGGAACAGGGGTCATCATTAGGGGAAGACTTTATGGTTCATTACTTCAGATAGGAACAAATCATTTAAATTCTCTGAGCCTGTTTCCTCAACTGTAAAACAAGATATTAATATTCCCACTACGTCACAGGGATATTTATAAGAGGTGAGATTTGGTGGGAGAGAGAATAACAGTGAGTGCATGGGTTGCAAAGTTGTACCTTCAAAAAGATCATCCACTTCAATGAGGCCATGGATCCATCACAAGGTAGCTGACTTGACCCACCCAAAGTCACATAGCTAGTTCAGATACATAGCCAGGACTCTGGACAGTAATCTCCCCTTCTACCAGGCTGCCCAGCTACAGGAATACAGTGAGTACTTGAAATAGAGAGATGGGGATGGGGATGAAGAGGGAAGGGGAAAGGGAAGCTACAGTACATAGAAAGACGAAGGAAAAAAGATACATTTTAAAGACTTCACAATTTCCCAAGCATCTTTGGGAAAGATCTTCAACTGGATGGGGTAAAGCTGATAGAGGTAGTTTTTTGTCAAGTAACTACAAATCAGGTAGCTCAGGTTCACTTGATTAGTGAAGACAAGAAAGTATAAATGAATGAATAAAAAGCAGTAAGTGTCTACTACACAAAAAGAGATACAAATAGGAATGGGAGTATAACAGAATACAAATAAAAAAGCAAGGACAGATGAAACAATACTTTGTGTCATTAGTCAGGAGACCTAGTCCTGGCACTGCTATAACTAGTTGTACACCAGTTACAGTCTATCTGAGCCCTTGTCTTCTCAAACTCTAACTAAATGATGTATTGATAGGTGACATAAGCAATGAGGTCCTGGATAGCTGGGTGCGGTTGGCAAAGAGGGACTAGAGTATTGATGGATTTGTTCCCTTGGGCAGGCAGGGAAAAAGCTCTGATAGAGATAGCTGAGCTCTTTTGTGGAGGTCAGCCAGTCAATAATCCAAGTTATGCCCTGAGACTCACTCTCTGTAGAGGTCATGGGCAGCACAGCTACATCCGGCCAGAAATCCCAGTCATGTCCGGTAAGGTTAAAATTTCCCCTAAAAATCTGCTTATGGCCCACCCCATCTTTGCTGAACTCCCTTTGGGTCAGTCAGCCACCACACTACCACATGGTATCTCTCCTTTCAACCCCCACCATGTCTCAAATACTCCGCTTATAGCTAACTAACTCTTTTAAGGTGCTAAAACCCCTTCAGAGTTAGGGTGCCAACTAAGGGCATGCACCAACCTTTTGGGCTATTTCCTTTCTCCTGGATAATTTTAAGTTTCACTCTGGAACTTGCCCTTTCCATCATTATTTATTAAAACCACTTTCCTGCTAACTATATGCTCTGCCACTCTATTTCATATTTACCATTTCCGATGTCTACTGTAACTTTTCAATTTGTAACCTCTTCTCCTAAATAAACCTACCTTTTGAAAAAGCCAGTGGCCACTGTGAATTGTTCACATGACCAAATTCTAACATTTGGTGCTTTCCTTCTGCAACCACATCATTTGCTACATCAACCCGATCATAAGGAAACTTTTTGTAAACATGGAAATGCTGTGCAAAGATTTTCTATACCATGCCACAAATGGTCTATAATATCACCTTTCTCTAATGTACTATTGAAGTGCAACAGGAACTTTAATCAGTCTATTCTGCCTCCATAATCAGAACCTTAATCCATCCATTTGGTTTCCATAGCTACACAGTTAGGCTAACTCTTGAGAGTATCTTGATTAGCATATCTTAAAGACAAACTAGTATCTAGTTATCTTCACTGACAATCAACAGGAGTTTGTTTTCCACCAGGACCCTCTCTCTCACTTTCTAGGCTCTGCCCTTATTTCCTCCTTTTCCCTCCTCCCTTCAACTTTAAAGGGACACATCACTCAAAACATGTTGCTTAATTACATACGATTACCATATTTGGTTTTGCTCATGTACCTTTTCATGTAATAAATGTCATTCTTTCATGGCTGCTATAAATATTTCACTTTAGTTTGTCACATATTGAACCCCAAAATTACTATTACTTAAAAACATGAGAAATATTATCTCAGGGAAGTTTCTTTTTTTCACTATTTTTTAAATTTCTTTTAATAAAGCTTTTTATTTACAAAACATGAGTGATTTTTCTACATTGACCTTTGCAAAAACTTTTTTTTTCTTGTTCCAAGCTTTTCCCCTCCTTCCCCCCACCCCTCATCCCTAGATGACAGGTAATCTAATACATGCTAAATAGGATAAATTATATGACAAATACAATACATGTATACATATCTATACAGTTATCTTACTGCACAAGAAACATCAGATCTAGAAAGAGAAGAAGAAAAAAACAACCTAAGAAGGAAAACAAAATGCATGGAAATATTCATAGAAAGCGTTAAACTGCTGTGCTGTGGTTCACACTCAGTTCCCACAGGCCTCTCTCTGGATGTATATGACTATCTTCATCGCTGAACAATAGGAACTGGTTTGAATCACATCATTGTTGAAGAGAACCATGTCCATCAAAATTGATCATCATATACTCTTGTTGCTGTGTATAATGTTCTCCTGGTTCTGCTGATTTCACTCAGCATCAGTTCATGTAAGTCTCTCCAGGCTTCTCTGAAATCCTCCTGTTGGTCCTTTCTTACAGAACAATAATATTCCATAACATTCATATACCATAATTTATTCAGCCACTCTCCAATTGATGGGCACCCTTTCAATTTCCAGTTTCTTGCCACTACAAAAAGGGCTGCCACAAACATTTTTGCACATGTGGATCCCTTTCCCTCCTTTAAAATCTCTTTGGAATATAGGCCTAGTAGAAACACTGCTGGATCAAAGGGTATGCACAGCTTGATAACTTTTTGAGCATAGCTCCAAATTGCTCTCCAGAATGGTTGGATCCGTTCACAGTTCCACCAACAATGTATCAGTGTCCCAGTTTTCCCACATCCCCTCCAACAGTTATCATTATCATTTCCTGTCATTTTAGCCAATCTGACAGGTGTGTAGTGGTATCTCAGAGTTGTCTTAATTTGCATTTCTCTGATCAATAGTGATTTGGAGCACCTTTTCATGTGACCAGAAATAGTTTCAATTTCTTCATCTGAAAATTGTCTGTTCATATCTTTTGACCATTTATCAATTGGAGAATGGCTTGAATTCTTATATATTTGAGTCAATTCTCTATATATTCTAGAAATGAGGCCTTTATCAGAACCTTTGGATGTAAAAATATTTTCCCAGTTTACTGCTACCCTTCTAATCTTGTCTGCATTCATTTTGTTTGTACAAAAACTTTTTAACTTGATATAGTCAAACTTATCTATTTTGTGATTAATGATGACCTCTAGTTCTTCTTTGGTCACAAATTCCTTCCCCCTCTACAGGTCTGAGAGGTAAACCATCCTACATTGTTCTAATTTGTTTATAATATCCTTCTTTATGCCTAGATCATGAATCCATTTTGACCTTATCCTGGTATATGGTGTTAGGTGTGGGTCAATGCCTAATTTCTTCCATACTAGTTTCCAATGATCCCAGCAGTTTTTGTCAAATAATGAGTTTTTATCCCCAAAACTGGGGTCTTTGGGTTTATCAAACACTAGATTACTATTGTCATTGAGTATTTTGTCCTGTGAACCTAACCTATTCCACTGATCCACTACTCTATTTCTTATCCAATACCAAATGGTTTTGGTGACCACTGCTTTATAATATAGTTTTAGATTTGGTACAGCTAGGCCACCCTCATTTGCATTTTTTTTTCATTAATTCACAGGGAAGTTTCTTTCACAAGATATTAAATACATCACTACAATGAAATAACTCAATTTAAAGTCAAAACTGTAATACTTAAAACAAGTATATTTCATTAAAATAGTATATCAACATCATTAAAGTAACTGTGGTATCTATTAGTAAATGTTCTCTTGATTTATGACTGATATTACCAGAGATGTTGACCCCCTCTTTTCACCAATAGGATCAATATTTGTTAAATATTTAATAGAAAAATGAATGACAATTCATCAGATGTTTTGAATACTTGTGCCTTTGCATACAATGAGGATTTGAGTCTGAAAGCTTACAATTTAAGAAACAAAATTCTCTTTCTTCTCTTTTTCTCAAACTTTCCCCCCTTCTCTCCCAAACCTACAAGGTCAATTACAAAACACTGCCCTCCACTTTGAAAAAAAAAATCTTTCTGGAACCCTTCCAGACAATCAAATGTAGACATTAAGGCAAGAGGTCTTATTCACCTTAGTTTGCATAACAAAAATTATCTGTCATATTATTATTCAGCCATTTTAGAAATCTAGTCACAAAGCTCAACTCTACAACCTCCAGATTTAACTAGGGAATAGCAGTTCTCACTTTTAATTGGTTGGAAATTTACCATTTATTAGTTTTGCCAGTTGATAATGTGCTGTTATGTATGGGGTAGAACAGAAAATCCTCAAAAAGAAAAACTATTTTTGTTATCATTCTTCATACTTTATTAACTTTTTTTTGAAAGTCCATTTTTTCCAATGGCTTTTCAGAAATATCAACTTCACATAATAATGAGTATCTTTCTGTGTTTTGTTCAACTTTCCTAACACATACCTACACTCCCTACTGCAATCCTCCCCCCCAGCCACACACACATTTTATTTGCAAATAAATTCTTAGGGATCATATTACTAGGCACTGAAAGATATTTATTTTCACAGGCTGTGTCCTACACCAATTTCTCTTACAGAAAAATGGGAAACAGATAGAAGACCTATTGACATTAAAATATACTGATCCATAGGTTCTAAAATGGGATCCAAGCAGAGATATTCTAAAAATAATTGCTTTTCTCTTGGCCTTTTCTCTCCAAAAGCACATTTGTTTTCTCCTTACATCTTACTCTTTACATTTCAGATAATCATATTCTTAAAGGCTGAAAAAGGTCTCTATACTTCTGAGGTACAACCCAAATTACTGAAATGTCCAATTAACATAGATTTGGAGATCAGTTTTAAATTTGCCAAGTGAGAAATATCCTTTTGTTAAGTCACTCACTGTGCCAGAGGATGACATTTAAAACAACAATTTTATTGTTTATTTAAAACAATATTATTATTATTTATTTAATAAATAAGACAGACCTCTTAAAGTAACTTTCCCCACATGGCCAGAAGAGAGCCTTTCTGCTCAAATATTATGCTTAATCTGAGCTTATCCACCTATCAATAAAGAGGCAATTTACTATGAGTGTCTCATTTTGCTCCATTTTTGTTGGGAGGAGGGGAGAAGAGCTGAAGATAAAAGGGGGGGAGAAGGAGATTTGAAGTAAACACACTGAACCCCCCCAAAAAATTCTTTCTGTGACAACTATAATTTAGTTTGAAATTCCCAGAGATAAAATAATCTTTTGTCTCCTCCTAATTTCAGGTCATAAGAAGTAGCAATTTTGGACCAGAGCGAGGATACCATAGTTTATTCTACAGTTCCTATAGTTCTTTTATCCTATCGTTCCAACTGGACCAAGGTGAGTTTAAGCACAAGGTGGTTTGCATTGCTAATAGCGTCTGTCACAAATAATAAGATTCTGCGCAGTTCCAAAGCACAGGGTCCAATCTCATTTGTTCCAGGAGTAAATTTATCTGTAGCATAAATGGAAAAGCAGAATGGATAGCAGTCAGTGTTGCCCAATGAGGCCATCATCTGGCCAAGCACTGAATGACATGCATGTTTTCACAGCAGAATTGGTCAGGCATACATCACTTTTCTTGTCAAATAGAGTATGAAAATCGTGCTTTCAAAATTAATAGCTTTATCTTCTCTTTCACAGCCAGACTCTATGATTCTCTGCTTTATAAAGAGCAATCATAAAATAATGATTATAAATTAGCTTTGTATATCATCCTATCATTTAACAAATGCCTATTGAAGAAAGATACCTTTCCTTATCAAGATGACCTGATATTTTACAATACGGACATGAAAAATAATGATTAAACAATGACTCAGGTATGCTTAAGTTATAAAATATTATCAAAGATCTGCTTTTCCTTTTTACTCCCAACTTACCTCATAAATATTTTAAATATGATTTTATGAATTTTTTGTGTGTGTGTCAAGGATTCTGGCTTGAAAAAAAGATAGACATAAATAGTGTGATTCTGTGGATAAAGCCAGAGCACAAATTAAGTGACAAATGGAAAAAAAGAATCTTAATCGGAAAACCTAGTGTTAACCCAATAAAGCATGGCAAGGAATTTGCTTATACTGAGGAGCTTACTCAAGGCCCTGAACAGGAGAGAGGGGAAGGGAAGAAAAGGAAAGAAGGTTTTCTTTTTTTCATAGATTTGACCCAATGTGCTACTGTTCTAATTGGGGGAAAAGGCAAAAGCACAGAACTGTGGTTTTACTTTCTTCTACTAGATCAACAATGTCTCCATAATTTGTTTGGGAACAACTCAGAAATAAAATGACTTGCTCAAAGCAACGTACCTAGTTCTTTCTAGCTCTGAGCTAACCTTTTATTCATCATTATACCACGATATTCTTACCTTGAGTTCGATTACTTGTTTTTAAATGCATGTATACTTTTTAACAATGTGATATTTTAATATAATTAGTTTCCTTTATAATCCTATGTATTTCATGCATTTAAAAACAATCTGGGGAATCCAAATCAGACTGCTGAGGAGGTTTGTGACTTCAAAAGATTAAGAGTTCTCTACACTACATCATGCAGGAGTTAAAAAAAAAAAAAAACTTATCTAACTGAGAAGACTGTTTTCACATTCGATATTTTACACATGATAACTTCTAACACTTTGAAGGCTTGTGATTTCATTATTGCAGGTACTTTTCCCAATACATAAAACAGATTTTAACTTCTTTCACCCAGGAGACAGTCTTTATTAGTTACCCTGGCTGAAAAAAAGGCCATCACCTGGTTGCCAACCTTCCATTGATAAGGATCTCCTTGTGTGGCTGGACCAGGTGTCTTGTCCAGTTTTTTTTACTCGAAGCCTTTCTTAACTTGACTGGACCTGCCCAGAGCTGTATTCACAGCCTACAGGAACCCAAGATTAATTCCATGACAAAGAACTGAAACTGGACTTTAGTAGAGATGACACATGCTTACCTGAATATCTAGAAATTCATAAATGTGGATGTTTCTTTTAATGGTATAGATGGCAACTCATTTATCCCTTCCTATCCTGTGCAACACTTCCATAAATCTACTATGGAGGAGATATACAAAGTACTGGCTCTTTCTGTTTTCTTTTCATTTTTCCAGTGTTCTTGACATCAATCTCTTGATCTTCTTACTATTTTATATACATGGAGCTTGGTCTCTTTCTAGGCCTTTATAGTAACTATCTCCATACTTGGAATGGATTCCTTCCTCACCACCTTTCAGAATTCTTGGTTCTCTTCAAGACTTGGGTCAAATACCTTCCATTATCTGTAGCAACTATGGATCTACCCAGCACTGCTCCCCAAACTTCTTATTACTAATATTTTCTATCTATTACACATATAATTATATAGCTTCATAACACTCCATTCCCCTTTAGAATGCAAGCATCTTTGGGACAGGAGCTATTTATATTTTCAACTTTACATCACTGGTATTTAGCACAGATATCTGGTACACAGTAAGTTTGTTGACTGATTTAATATTCCTTGGGAGCTAGTGGGTCTATGCATTTGTTATGTTTCATCAATACCTCGTTGTGGTACTCTGGCAAGTAAAAATACAGAGATTGCCTTTTCCTTTTAGGATAAAATTTCTTCTGTTAAGCTCTTAAAACACTATCCAACTTAAGTCTCTGGCCCTAACTTATCTTCTCTCCTTCTAATATACATAAATATGTATATATGTCTCTTTTTTCTACACCGTGAAGCCTTTACCAGTTTCCCCCAGTTGCCAGTACCCTGCTGCCCCATAGGATCTTCTATTTACGTACTTTGCACACACCCGTATATATGCACTAACTTTCTACATGCTGCATGTACTTTTATATGTATTATTTGTCTATCTACTGCAATATAAGTTCATTGTCAAGAAGGATTGTTTTATTCTTTATACTTGAATTCTATTGCCTAGCATAGTATCTGCACATAAACAAAATAGTAAAAATAGCTCTGGGCGGGTGTGGGGGGAATGGATGTTGTAAGCAGACCAAAGAATAGGAATGGGAGACAGTTCCTTCACTTACTAGCTTGTCAGACTATATTCAAGAGTTTTCCAAGTGAAACATTTCCCCAGGCAAGTGCCAAGCTTCAGAAGATTTTCTTTCTGAAAGGTATTTTCTGTTGAGTCTGATAATTTTGGTCCACAGATCAGAGGTACTCAGCATCCTAGACTGAGTCTCAAGGAACAGCATTTCATTTTTCATGCCTACCACAGGAAGGCTGGGTTAGTCAGCCCTCTTGTTAGGAAGGAGGGTCTCTTTCTCCATTCTCAAAGAAGTGATATATGAAAAAACACTTTCCATGATGTTTGCCTCTGGGACTTAGCATGAACGGTACATATTCCTCAAGGATAGAGGAAGTAAAATAAACCTGTGGCATTTGGGTCAAACTGCAGCTCACACACAAGCTTTCAACTCTAATCATATCTCTCTCTCTCTCTCTCTCTCTCTGAATGCTAGGCTATTTTTTCCCAAAGGTAGGGGCCAGCAGTCAAAATAGCCTGTATACCACAGCCAGATTATATAACCTAAAACACTATTTTCAGCATATTATTTTCTTAACTCAATCTACAATGTCACCTTTGTGTTTATTTTATATTTAATATGTAAACTCTGCTGTTGAGTGTTGAAGATTCTCCAAAATAGGAACCACTTATCAATGTTGTCACTAACTATTCCCTAATATGAACTCTCTGTTCCTTTGGGTCTGTATCTTTGCAGGTCCCCCTATATTCTCCTAAGGTTTTGCTCATGGGTCTCCTTCCTTTCTCTTTGCCTATTTAAATCCTTTTTGACCTTCATGACCAGGTTTGAATCTTGCCTCAGATATGAATCCTTTAATTATCCCAGCCCATGTTAGTTACTGATGGAAATTGGGCATCAATTAAGCACTAGCTTATACAAGAAACAAAAGATATAGACGAAAACAAAAAATCCCAACAACTAAGTCAAGAAACATTTATTGATGCCTATTATATGCCAAACACTGTGACGGAGCTCATGCTGTACATGTTTAACAATTTTATTTCATCCCTTAAAGCTTCTAGAATAGCACTGACCACATAGTATAAGTGGTCGATAAATGCCAATTAACTGAGTCTTTTGCTTCCTCACTAAAATATGAATTTCAGAAAACCAGCTTGTGACTCAAACATAACTGAACTGCTATAGATACAAAAATCCCATAACAATCTCTTTCCTCTAGTTCCCATCAAAACATAGGTTTGAAGCTGGTGTCATTCCTTAAACCCTGATTCTAAATGTAACTTTTGCTGTTAAAGCTAAGTTTTATATGTGCGTGTGTATATATGTGTGTGCATGTATATGTGTGTACAGGTAAATGTGTATATATGTATACACATGTATATATGTATGTGTATGTATGTATTTAGGGAGAAGGAAATGAGAAAAGAGGTCAGTCAGCAAAGAGAATAAAATCTGAGTAGTGAGACTTGTGAAATTAACCAGCAGGATGGAAGACCAGGAGGTCAGAAGTCAGGTGCGCAGAACATCAAAGGAGGCATACCTGTCTCCAAATTGAGATGTTAAAATAATTTTAATTTTGGATTCACCTACTGAAATGGAACTAGAATATGTCATCCTGGACACAGGTCCAAAAGATTTTTCCCCAGGGAGGAAAAATCCAGAGACAGGAAGCTAGACATGGGAAAGCTACTATGAAGGGAAATATGAAAGTGGTCAAAAAATCCCAGGCCCACTCCTCTAAGAAGAAGGCAGGCAGAGAGGAGACTTTCAGGGTGGATTAAAAAGATACGATAAGGCTTTATGTTGGACAATTAAAAAAAACTGAAAGCATGCTTGCAACAAAGCAATTAGCCTAAATGAAAGGTGATAGAGTGAATAAAAGAACCAGCCTCGGGAGCAGGCAGACCTAGTTCCAAATCCCATCTTGGACATGTACTATTTGTGTGACCATGAGCAAGGGACTTAGCCTCTCCTTGCTACCAGGCAACATTCTCTGACTATAAATTATAAATGAGTCTGTTGATTAATGAAGGGATTTTCTAGAACAAGAGTGCCTCACATTAAAGAAACTACAGATTTGATTCTCCCTCCAATCAAACTGCCAAAACACACACACACACACACACACACACACACACACACACACACACACAGCATATATATTACTATATATGCACATAGTATATATATAATATATACACATACTAATATATTACTATTTTAGCTATATTATAAAGTATGTATATGTATTCTCTGTGTGTGTATATTTGTATATATTATGCATGTATGTGATATATGTGTGTATATATATATATACACACACTATGCATATACTTTCTAAATGCACTGTATATACATATACACACACGTGTATGCTGCATATGTGTATATTTATATATGTGTACACATATATAAATCATATTCACATAACAGTATTACTATTTTAGCTATATAATAAAGTGTATATGTGTATTATATGTGTGTATTATGCATAAAATGTGGCATATATACTATATACTCTAAATGCACATACACTCAATAGGGGAAGGAATTTGGCTGGAATGGAAATTGACACTGTTATTGTAATATAAGGGGAACTCTACTTAGAAATTCATCATAAGTCTTATTTTTATCTAAATATACAATCTGCATATATACATATGTGTATCTAACCATTCTCAGTGTCAAGGTTTAGGGAGTCTTGTTCTACTTTCTAAATTTTGTTTTATATTCTGCAGAATGTAGGCAAAGCAAGGTATACATATAGATGTGAACATGCTCATGTACACATGCATGTATATGCACAAA
>JAJPUD010003691.1:9730-64730 GCA_023553655.1 Myrmecobius fasciatus | reverse complement strand
CATCAGCTTACTCCAGGCACAGGAACCATTTCGGTCTGTTAGAATTTTACCAGTTGGTGTGAATGAGAGCATGCCAAAGAGGAAGGCAATAAATACACGAGTAACTCTGCTTGCTCTTCTGGATATTCCTCTCACTACCTTAATCTCTCACGGATAGTTTATTGCTTGGATGGTTTTTGCCAATAGCATCAACAAACCTTTGTTGACATTTGGAAAGCCAGAAGCTATACTTTGCTCTTTAGTTCCCTTAGAAATGGAAAAGCACCCAAGCCAGGAAAACAGTTTTGAGTTTAAAAGCACTGAATGAATGTACAGATTGAGGAAGCATTCTGTGGAAGGCAGGGGGCTGGCCTAAGTGGTATCCGTGGGGTGCTTTGGGGCCCATGATCCACAGCAAATTATACTTACCATTTCCTTGAACGCACTTTCAATGGCCCCAATAACAAGGCACTCATGGGGAATCTTTTTCTCTGTAAAGAAACGTGTGGGTGGGGTGCTTGGAGAACCGGGGGCTCCCACACCTCCTCGAAGGGAGGCAGCCCTGGTCAGAGTCCGACTGTTAGCGGGGTTGTTCTCAGGCTCCTCCCCGAGGCACGTTGGGGGGAGCACCGCAGAGTTCTTCAGAATCTCTATAATGTCCTGTAGCTGCTCCACAATGTGATGCTGCAGCAACCGGGATGCCACCACAGCGGCCCCAGAGCCGGCATGCCCGTCAAAAAGGGACCAGTAGTGGAAGCAAATGCCATCTGTGTCCTGTGCAGACAAAGATAAAAAAGACAAAGGGAAATGAGACCTGAGAATGCTGGTCGAGGAATCCCTTTTCAGATGGAAAGAAGAGCATGAGATTAATGGTGAAACTTAACAAGGCCGCCGTAACTAACTAGGTCGGCGCAACTAACAAAGCCACAACTGAACAGAGAAGGAGCTGTCCATAGCCACTGGACTCACTCCTGCCCCTCACACCCGAAGGTGGGCTCAACTGTCCAGCTCTCACCTGGGCCCCGCAGCCCATGAGAGGCAGAGCCTTTAAGGCAGAAAGAACACAGGAAAGCCAACCACGGTCAGAGACGATGAGCCAAGGTTAAGATCTTTGGCGCAGCCAGTCAGCAAAGCTCCATGGCTTCTTTCTGTAGTGTATGAGGACAGAATGAAGATGGCAGGACTCAGCCAGGGCTAGGATTTGGCAAGGAGTAAATGGCAATAGAATAAGGGAAAATGGAAGGAAATTAATCTATGTGCTTTTACAAATATTGCTTTTCTCAGTTCTCAGGAGAATTCTGGGAGGTAGGTGCTATTATGACCCCCATTTTACAACTGAGGAAACTGAGGCAGAAGTTAAATGACTTGCCTTGGAAGGCATTACATACAACTATTAAGTGTCTGAGGCAGGATTTCAACTTAGGCCCAGTGCCCTATCCATTACACCACCTAGCAGGAGCAAACCAGTGGTGTTAACTCTGAAATAAAAATGGATTCCTGGACCACATATCCATTTAGAAAACCAGAGTTAACACTATCTATATTGGACTGTATTTTTATTTATTTTGTTAAATATTTACCAATCATTTCCATCTGGTTTGATTTGGTAGTTTTTGCAGTTTCTCAGGCTACAGAGTTTGATACATTTGATACATATATTTTGGATTAAAGAAGATATGCCCAGATTGGCATAAAATTTCATGGGATCACAAATTAAAATCTGGCAGGACCTTAGAAATGGTCTATCCTAAGGTTTCTTAACTGTGGGATCTGTGGGCTTGCTTTAAAAACAAAACAAAACAAAACATACTTTGATGCCTATATTTCAACATAACTGGTTTCCTTTGTAATCCCATGTATTTTGTCTTATGCATTTAAAAACATTATTTTGAAATAATTCTGTTTTACAGACTTCAGCAGACTGAAAAAGAGTCCACAATGCCAAAACAAAACAAAATAATTAAGAGCTTTCATCTTATAAAATCCCTTCATTTTAAAAAAGTGGAAATAACCACAAGGAAAGTCAATAAATGATTTAACTCAGATAAGTAAGTTCCAGAGCTGAGATTGTCTACAAATCTAATATTCTTCCCATTATACAATACTATCTATGCATCCTTAGTGCAGGTCGGCTCTGCTTCACCATCAGGCCTGATAAACTCAGGCTTCTATTCCTGGGGAAAATAGCATCCTTTGTGACTCGTTCCCTCATGAGATCTTAAATTCCTTGAGGTCAGGAATCATTTTTCTTTTTGTATTTGTCTTCCCAGAAGGGCCTGGTTTACAGTACATGTCTAATAAATGTTTAATGACTGGCTGGTTTTCTCAGTACAATGCCTGATATAATATCACAGGTTCATCTATCTTTACTACCTGATCCAAAATGTCCAGAATTTCTGGAATGTTTTTCCTCCTATGCTCTAAAGTAGGTACTATCCTCAAACTATATTCTGAATAACTCCAATCTCCTTGGGTTTCTATTTCCTACCTTCAAAAGTATCCTTTGCTGATAATTCTTGAACTTAAAAACAGCAAAACCCTTCAAAAATTTTGATTTATATTGCTGTTCTAAGTCCTACAAGTCAATTTCTGTCATGATTTAGTAACAGCATTTTCAGAATACAAAATTGTATTTATAATAGTCAAGATAATTTAAGGAAGAAACTTAAACTTGAACAGTGAAGGCTATTCATTATATGGACCAAGGCCAATTTGGGGACAGGTTTCTTCTATTTAGCTACAATTGGAAGCAGTTGGATGAATACGATTAAATTTGGGTATTCTGTTCTTACCATCATCAAAACCACCAATGCACTATGAAAAATATGCTTTTTTTTTTTTTTTTTGCTGAGGCAATTGGGGTTAAGTGACTTGCCCAGGGTCACACAGCTAGGGAATCTTAAGTGTCTGAGACCAGATTTGAACTCAGGTCCTCCTGACTTCAGGTCCTCCTGACTTCAGGGCTGGTGCTCTATCCACTACTCCACCTAGTAACCCCAGAAATATGCTTCCCTAAAGTCAGAGATGACTCTCTCTGTCCAGCCAGAATCAGGATGGGTGGATCTGTGAAGGCTTCAACTTAAAGTGGATATTAAACATCTTTATTCAATCTCCAAATTTCTACCTCTCAGGAAGAGATAGCTCTGAGTGCATCTGGACTATTTAATTTTCATGGCAAGAAACTGATGCATGAAATAATTAAGATATAAAATGCAAAGAAGTATATGATTAAATGCTAAGATGAATGGTAAAAAGAACTAATTTTGTGGAATATTATCATTGCTCATTTTGTTGTTTAATTGTATCTGATTCTTTGCAACCCCATTTTAGTTTTCTTGATAAAGATAATGGAATGGCTTGCCATCTCCTCCTCTAGCTCATTTTACAGATGAAGAAACTGAGGCAAGGATGCTTAAGTGCCTTGCCCAGGATCTGAGGGCAAATTTCAATTCAGGTCTTCTTATCCACCATATCACCTAGATGCTGGGCAATGCTGTGTGTGCATGTATATGTATCAATGGTTCTTAATCTTTGTGTGTGTCAAGAAATCTGGGAATCTGGTAAAAAAAAAATTGGACCCTTTCTCAGAATCATGTTCTTATATGTATAAGATAACACATAAAGAATTACAAAGGAAACTAATTATATTGAAATAAACAGGTATCAAAATATTAAGTTCACAGACCTCTGGTTAAAAATCCCTGACCTATACACTGACTTCAGGAGATAGGAAAGGATAATTTTTATTTGTCAATGGCATTTACTCAGATCTCATTTTGTGACAAATCCCTATTCTTTTCTCCTCTCACATACTTTTTGCAGCCCCTTCATTTTCTTTAGTAAAGTGAAAATGAATATAGGACCTGAAATCAGAGAACTTAACTTTAAAGTCAACTCTGTCACCTATTTCTTCTTTGACCTTAAAGCAAGACACAAAACTATTGGGTCTTGGTTTCTTGATTTGTAAAGAACAAAGGCAATAGATGAAATGATCTTTCAGTTCCCTTACATCTTAAAACGTATAATTCTACATACATTACCATGGTAATAGATGTTCAGGAATCCAGAAAGAGTTGTGTGAACAGATTCAAAGTGAAATAAGAACAAAGAGGACAGTTTTACATAATGACTGTTAAAAAAAAAAAAAAAGCACAGAAAGGCAGCCAGTTTTGGATTAAATGGGATAACCAGCCTCGGTACTGGAAAATCAGAGTTAATAATGAAACCTGTCTCCTCCTTGCAAAGAAAATGATCAAATATGGTCTTATTTTGTCAGTCTGCTTGCTTTTTTTCTTGGTTTCAAGGTGCAAGAGGTTTAGCAGCCTCCAGATCTTGGGGGGATATATAAGAAAATATGTTTAAAAACAAAGGGATCAGCAGAACTTTTAAAAAATAATTTCTTGACATCACATTGATTTGTCCCAATTCCGGAAGAATGCTCCTTGTATAATCCTTCACTTGCACATCTGGGTGCACAGAGCTCATTACTGCCACAGTGCTATTACTCTTTCCCTGACCTGGAATGGAGAGGGAATAGGAAAATTAGCACGACCTCATTCTCACAGGGTGTTTTTCTAGGGCTTGCCACCTCGAGGGTCTCGTACAATAGATGGAATGTCAAGACTCCCCTTACCAAAGGACTCAGATCTGGGAAATCAGCTTATCCCAGGAAAATTCCTTTATCTTTCTGGGCCATGGCTTTCTCACCTATAAAATGAAATGATCATTGAAGTCTCTAATTTCTCTAATATTCTCTTACCCAAAAGGTATTTTTCCACTGATGTTCCAAATGGACACAGTATTTATAGAGTTGAGTGTTAAAAGGGCTAGTTTTTACTAATTTAAACAAGACTTGTCAGATATCCTTTTCACTTTGGTAGACTTTAATTTAAAAGCTAACAAAAAATTCCCAAAATGAATTTAGGATTTAAAGTGAGGTCTCTTAAAAAAGAATTTATGCACAAAGCTGCCATGAAATCCATTAAGTTTTCCAGCAGTAGCTTTAAATAGCCTAAGGTCATGATTAGGACCTTAGGGAAAATACATGTATGCACACATATACACATATACACACATGAGAGACTGACACGGACCTTAGGAAATATATATATATATATATATATATATACACACATACATACATACATATATATGTATATATATAATTAAAAAAAAAAAAGACTGACATGATCAGAACCAGTTGGAGCTGGGAGATGACTCAGTCCTCTTTCACATTTGGGTAGTTAGTGGTGATCACCTGTGAATCCCTGTCTCCCTCTGCTATGTTTCACAGTATGAACTAAGTGAAAATTTTGTTGGGTTCTACCCAGTGGGACATGGTATCAGCTGAATGTTCCCACTTGGTCTCAGTACCAAAGAAGCACTTATTTCTGTATGTTTAGTTGTTTTTTGAGAGGGGAGAAGAGAAAAACCAGACACATAAAAGATAAGCTGTTAAAATGTTTCTCTCTCTATGGAATGTGGACCACAACACAGCATCTTCATACTCTCTAATGAGTTTGCTTGCATTGTGTTTCCTTTCTGATTTTTTTTTCTTGTAGATCTGATTTTTCTTGCAAAACAACTTGTCAAGTATCTTATCATTATTAACATGTGGACTTCCTGCCATCTAAGGGAGGGGAAGGGACTGGGGGTAAAAGCTGTAACGGGAAGCTTTGTAAAGATTAATACTGAGAAACTACCCGTACATATGTTATACAAATAAAAAGCTTAAAAAAAAATGTTTCTCCCTCCCCTTCTCCCAAGGAAAGTGTGAAAGGTGTCATTTCTTTTTTTTTTAAATATTAAAAGCTTTTTATTTACAAAACATATGAGTGATTTTTCTACATTGACCTTTGCAAAAACTTTTTTTCCCCAAGCTTTTCCCCTCCTTCCCCCCACTCCCCACCCCTAGATGACAGGTAATCTAATACATGCTAAATAGGATAAATTATATGACAAATACAATACATGTATACATATCTATACAGTTATCTTACTGCACAAGAAACATCAGATCTAGAAAGAGAAGAAGAAAAAAAACAACCTAAGAAGGAAAACAAAATGCATGGAAATATTCACAGAAAGCGTTAAAATGCTGTGTTGTGGTTCACACTCAGTTCCCACAGGCCTCTCTCTGGATGTATATGACTATCTTCATCGCTGAACAACTGGTTTGAATCACATCATTGTTGAAGAGAACCATGTCCATCAAAATTGATCATCGTATAGTCTTGTTGCTGTGTATAATGTTCTCCTGGTTCTGCTGATTTCACTCAGCATCAGTTCATGCAAGTCTCTCTAGGCCTCTCTAAAATCATCCTGCTGGTCGTTTCTTACAGAACAATAATATTCCATAACATTCATATACCATAATTTATTCAGCCACTCTCCAATTGATGGGCATCCTTTCAATTTCCAGTTTCTTGCCACTACAAAAAGGGCTGCCACAAACATTTTTGCACATGTGGGTCCCTTTCCCTTGAAAGGTGTCATTTCTTTAAATAGTTCTACAGTTGAGTCTACATTGGCAACTGGAAAAAAAAAAATCTGATGATGATCCTAGCTGTGTGACCTTGGGCAAGTCACTTAACCCCAATTGCCTCAGCCAAAAAAAAAAAAAAAAAAAAGAAAGAAAAGAAAAGAAAAGAAAAGAAAAGAAAAGAAAAAAAAAAGAAAAGGAACCTTTAGTTCCCTGTCAAGAGTCAGTCTTTCCTAATTTCTCTTATTTGTTATATATTCTCCATCCCCCACAAGGGATTTAGTATTTACTGTTGCCTATATTTAATAATCTGAAGACCACTAACAAGGAATTGTTTCACTTTGGTCAAAGTATCCTTAACACCCATTGGAGTAGTTGCAAAGAAATATTTTTACTCATTTAATTAAATACCTAAGGAGCAGAATTTAGGCTGTGATTGGGTACTGACTCTAGATGCTGCTAATCAGTTTTTAGTGCCTCCCCTTCATAATTACCTTTTGTCAGTTTTGTATAAAATAATTTGATATGCATTTACATGAGTATGTGTCTTCCCTTGCTGAGAAATGGGCAAAATGGAACATTTTGTGACTAAAATTTAACTGCTTTTTTTGGTCCATAAGGCACTTTGGATATAACTAGTCCTTGGTAATATGAAAAAATAACTAGATTAGGAACTAGATACAGTACAGGAGAAAGATATTTTAATTCAGAGTCAAGAAATACTTGGGCTCAAATCTCACCTCTGACACTACCTGGGTCACCATGAGCAAAACTATTTAATACCTTTCCCCTGCCCCCCACCTCAGTTTCTTATCAGTAAAATGGTGATAATACCATCTGTTGTACCTCCCCAATGGAGTGTTTGTGAGTATTAAATAAGTAACATCTGGAGAATGTTTTATGAACCTTAAAGGTCAACATAAAGACCAGCTATTAGTATAACTGGAAGGGGGGGAAAAAGCATGTGTTTTGTTCAATAGGCTCTTTTCTTCTTGTTTAGAGGTACTTTTAAGAAAATTCTAAAAATAAGTATCCTAGCGCCAGCATTACATAAATGTGAATCACAAGTGTTGCTACCTAAAACAAAGGTCACAAGAAATCACAAGGTGAGAAGATAATTAAAGCAGTTTGAGTACAGCAAGAAATCAGCATGAGAAGAGCAAATATAATCTTTGAAGGACAACTGTCTTATACAAATTAGCCCAGTAAAGTGGATCCAATGTGCCAAGGGATTGGATGGATGCCCATCACAAAGCAATGCATTATTTTCCAGTTGGTGCAGTGAACAGAGAGCTCAACTTGGAGTCAGAAAGATCTCAGTTTAAACCCTCCAACAGACACTTAAGTAGGAACGTGATCCAGGGCTCTCAGCCTTGTTTCCTCTTCCATAAAATGGAGGTAGTAATAACACTGACCTCACGGGGTTGTATATATATATATATATATATATATTTCATCACTATTTCTGGGCTCCAGGACCAACACTGATTACTATGCTCAAATGGAATTTGGATGCCTTTTTCCTGATGCAAATTTACTTTCTGCAATCTTTTGCTTTACAAACCTTAAAAGGCTGTATATCCATAGTTAGCAGTATAATGATAATGTGATAGTTAATCATCATCATTCAGACTTGAGTGAGCTGAAAATTGCCTTCAGGATATTGTTAAGTTTCTTTAACCGATGGTTTCAAATTCAAATAGGCCACTATTGACTTAGAAAACCACATATTACCATTATTTATGCTCTACTATATTATTATTAGAATATTTCCCAATTATGTTTTAATCGTGTTTGACACCAAATATCTCCTGGGTGTCACAGCTGAGAAGCATCCAACATGACAATCTCCAAGGAACTGAAAAATGGGTACCAACCAGAAGACCACGTGAAGAAGCATCAGTGGGCATTTGAGAACTACTATAACATCTCCAAACTAGCATTAAAGAAAAAGAGCAGCTGATCATTTGGAGGGACCAAGGAATAATGAATGGGCACTCTGTATACTTTACTGGCACTCTTACAACACTAAAAGAAAATGAGGAAGGGCCCCTATGTGTTAGGTACACATGGGTTGGCAAGGATGAGTTGCCATTGCACTGTTGAAGGGATCAAAGATTTGGAGCAGAAAGGGAATTTGGAGGTAATCTATTTGGATATATGGCAACTGAGGACCAGGCAGGTTAGAGGAGTTGCCCAAGATTACAGAGGAGGTAGTCACCTGAAGGAAGGTCCTATGGTTCCCCAGGTACCAGGCCAATCACAAAGTCCTCTGTATAGCGGAGCCACATTTTTCTCTCATTTCACTAGTAGAAGGTTCAACAGAATACCCCTGACACGGGCGGCAGAGGAAGGAGAACAGCAGTCAGAGAGACAAATAAACATTACTGATACCTGAGCCCATGCACTTTTGCCCCGGTGGGCTGTGCTGCCTCATGACCAGTTTTAATCCAAAACAATACAATGGTCCATAAACTCAGGCATTAAAAAACCATGAGAGGTAAAGCTCCCCCCTCCCGGCGTGCTGAGCTGTCTGAAGCCTCCCTGCCTCATCCAAATCTGCAGGACCTCATCTCCCTTCCCCACAGTCCAGTGCTGCCCATCTCAGTAGCCTGCTGAGACAGACAATCTGCCTCTTCTTTGTCCTTTGAACCAGCTGGCACTGGGGCCAGTGCACTTTACTGTGCAAAGGGTGGCAGGGGGAGCCTGAAAGCCCAGCTGGGAACTGTGATCTCCATCTGCTTAATTTAAGCATGACTATAAAGGGAAAGCAGAGCCTCAGATCTAGGTCATCAATGCCATCCTCTATCTCTTCCTACCCAAACCACTGAGCAGAAGTTTATAACCTGGGGTCTGTAAACTTAAAAAAATAAATACGGATAGAGATGCATGTGTATTTAAGTGCATGTATATACCTCTAACTATATAACAGGCTTTCTTATTTGTAATCCTATAAATTTTATTTCATGCATTTAGAAGCATGACTTGAAGAAGGGGGCCCCTGAGCATCACCACACTGCCAAAGAGGTCCAAAGACAAAAAGGTCTTTTCCAGTGTTATCAACCACATTAGATCAATAAAGAGTCACTGATTTGATATTTTCTGAAAGAAATACTCTGAATTACAACCAAAGAAAGGAAAGTTTCTTAGATTTCTAACATGAGAAGTTTCATAAGCTTTGTAACAGAAAATTAATTTAGTTAAAGTCTTCCCAAACCTGAGGGGTCACTGATTGCATTAAGATTTCAGTGAGACTAAGCGATTTCCTTCATAAAGTATCATGGAGTAAATTTCCTTTTCTACTTCTTTTCAACCGTAAAGGCCAAGGCAGACATCCAAGCTGGCTAAAGCTAAAAATAGCACATTTAAAACCTGGAGGATGTAAAAATCTCTAAGGTCATGCGCTTATGGGGTACTAAATTTCCAATGAGTTTCAAAATGGCCATTATTATACTTCCATTTTGTTGGGATTTCAAAGTCAATCAAACTGAGAAATCCTTTAAAAGAGCCCAACATATGGAATTCTCAAAACTTACATTATTTTGGATGAAGCTGAGTTGGAATAGGGGAGAAGAAACGTTGATTACTTAAGATAACAGGGATTCACTTTGGGATTCTTTTAAATAGGATTCCCTGGTACACTTAAAATTTGAGGATTTAAAAAATTCAATCACATACGTAATTTACAAAAATTATACTTACAAGACTTTCAGAAGAATATTTAATTTTTGTAAATTAAATCTTTATACTAGAAAGGATAAATATAAAAGTTCAGTGTGTCCTTTAAGGATATCACTGGAGAGGGTCCAAATGTGTGTCTGTCCACTTTTACCCAGAAATCTCAGCAGCTGTTTGTTACAACAACAAAAACAACAAAAAGCACATGATTATTTTTTTTTCTACAATCTCCCTTAGGATTCAATATAATACTAGAACTGAAATCATAAGATCACAAATTTAGAGAACTCACTTAATTCAATTCCCTCAGAGTCCTACAGAGGTCTGTCCAAAGTTTCAAGTTTGAAAGGACGAATTTGATTCCAAGTCTCTTGTTTGTTATCAAATTCCAAATTTTTCCCATTACATCACAGTACCTTCCCAATAAGGGAAAAGCCTCAACTTGTTTAGGAATTTTTTAAAATGCAAATCCTTCCAATGTAACTGCTTTGACTAGCCCTTCCCTTCTCTCCCCACCTCCCAGAGTTCCTTATAAGGTAATTCTTTTACATGTTGAATCTTTAAAATAAGTAGAAAAGCTGTTGTAGACATAATGCTTTTTACCATTGCTTAATGAGAGAAATACATACTACTGTTCCTAAGATTTAGGCACCTGCTCCCACTTAAACCTCAGTACTGGGTACATATCACAGAGGGGGGAAAAATGGTATACTAAGCAAAGCACAAAGAATGCATATTTATTAAAACAAAACTTTGGGAAAAAATCTGAGTTTGGAACAATATAATAAACATCTAAAACAAAGCATATCTGGTATAACCTGTAACAGAAAATGATGGAGACCTCTCCAATAAGATCAAGAGTAAAATAAGGCCACCCATTAAGTACCATTATTATTTGATGCGGTTCTATAAATATTAGAAATACTAATTATACAAGCCAAAAGTAAAATGAGATCACAAGCATAGGCAAAGAGGAAAAAATATATATCTTTTTGAAAATATTTACTTAAAGGCCCAAGGAGAAAGAATTAAAATTGAACTGAAACTGTTAATAATTTCATAAAAGTTACAGGATATAAAAGTCTTTAATCATCAGCTAACTAAATGAAGGAAGATGAGATTTTTATAAAGAATTAACACTATTCAAAAAAAAACTACAGAATGCACAAAATATCTAAGAAATAATAAAAATGATAACAACTAGCATTTAAATAGGACACAATATGACACAATAATAAGAGCTTTAGATATCTCCTCTGATCTATTACAACAACCATGAGAGTTAGGTGCTATTAACATTATTTTACATATTAGTAAACTAAGTTGACCAATAGGACAGACTAGGTGCAGAACTGATGAGTGCTAGGCTTGGAGGCAGAAATAGCTGAGTTCAAGTCTGATCTCAGACATTTATTGTGTGACCCTATTCCTGTCATCTAACTTCTGTTTGCCTCAGTTTCCTTGACTATAAAATAGAGATAATATCACCTATCTATCTCTCAATTCTTTTGTGAGGATCAAATGAGGTAATAATTGTAAAATGCTTAGCACAGTGCTTGGCACATAGCAAGTGCTATATAAATGCTAATTATCATTATAATCCTTATTATTTTTATTTCAATTAGGAATGCGGGGTGAGAACATGGTAGCATTTGATAAATCCAAAAAGATGCTGACTATATACTAAGGACTCATGGAAAGAAACTTGGAAGAAATTTCAAAGAAATTTTACTACCATATCTCATTAAAAGCACCAAACAGATAATGAGTTAGATATAAAATCATAAACAAACAAGAAAGATAAGAAATAAGATTTTTTTAACGATAGAGGAAGAATTACTGACAAACAAGGGACAAAGAGAATTATTTTTAAAAACGGACAGTTTTGATTACATAAAATTGAAAAGCTTTTAAACACAAACAAAATCAATGCACCTAAAATTACAGAAGAGGAGAAGCTGGGGGAATCTTTTTACCCAATTTCTCTGGAAAAGGTCTGAAGACCAAGAAATAAAAGAAATTGGCTCTGATATATAAGAACAAGAACCACTCCCCAATAGACAGATGGTCAAAAGCAATGGACAGATAATTTTTAAAAGAAAAGCAAGCTGGGGCAGCTAGATGGCATAGTGGATAGAGCACCAGCCCTGAAGTCAGGAGGACCTGGTTTCAAATCTGGTCTCAGACACTTAACATTCCCTAGCTGTGTGACCCTGGCAAGTCACTTAACCTCAATTGCCTCAGCAAAAAGCAAAAAAAAAAAAAAAAAAAAAAAAAAAAAAGCAAGCTAATGACCATATGAAAATTGTTCCAAATCACTAATAGGACAAAAATGAAAACAACTTTATATATATTAAACAGGTGAAAATGACAAAAATGGAAAATGAGAATTGTTGGAGGAACTACAAGAAAACAGACACACTAATGCACTCCTAATGGATGTGAACTATTCCATATATTTTGGAAAGTCATTTGGAACTACAACTTAAAAGCTGCTAAATTGTATAACCCTTTGTCCCAGCAGTACTACTATGCCTGTAGCTCAAAGATATCAAAGATCTAGAAGGATGGTCCAATGTGAATAAAAATATTCATAGAAGTACTTTTGTTGTAGCAAAGAAATGAAAACATGTGTGTCCATCAACTGGGGAACATTTGAACAAATTATGATGCATAAACGTATGAAATATAATTATTATACTGTAAGAAGGGAGGAAAAGGACAGATTCAGAAAAACCTGGAAAGATTTATATGAACTGTAAGGTAGAATTAGGTATACAGAATTTGGAAAATAATTTTTAAATGACCACAATATTGTAAGAAAAACTATTTTGAAAGGCTTAGTGTTATGGTCAATGAAATTATCAACCTTGACTCAAAAATACTGATGATAAGGTATGTTTCCTATCCCTTAATAAAGAGATAGTATATAGGAGTAGAATGAGAATAGAGGAGTAGATTTTTTTTTACATCACCAATTTGTGGTTTGTTTTAAGTATAATAAGTTGTTAAAAGGAAGATTTTGGAGGTTGTTGGGAACAGATTATGAGGAAAAATGAAACTAGTTAAAATGGTGTCTAAAAAAAGAAGAAAAAAGAGGATCAATCAAATATTTAAAGATGAAGAGAACAAAAGGAAGTTTAGAAGGATATAAATTCAAGACAGTTTTAAAGTTAACATGTTAAACTGAATATACATTTAAAAAAACAACCACAACAAATTATAGATAATGAAATTCATAATTCCATAAATAATTCATTATTCTGGTTTTTAACACATGGAAATGTTTGTTTCTTGATGTTTGTGAAAGTCAAAAAAAATTAAGGATAGCTGAAAAAATAATTTAGCAAAACTAACCAACATACCAATTGAATCTGACAGAATATACAATGCTCTGCATCCGTAGTCACCACTTTTATAAAGGAGGTCCCGTGTCTATGCTTCCTCTCTCAAGTGACCCCTTTTCTGTATTCATGTCAGTCTATAATGAGTATCAATACTCTCTCAACTATGTTTCCAACTTTTTCAAACTGACAAGCTCTCAAACTGCTGAATAAGGTGTCTTTCCATTAGGCAAATTATACTATATTTTGGGAAAAGGAAAAGAGAGTACCTTCCCTTCCCATACTTCAGGCTCTTGGCTTTAAACTCCCAGTAGAACTAACAACTTGGCTTTTTTTTTTGGCCCTCAAGGTATGGTCCATTTTCTCCTCAGCTAATCACGTTGCCCCTTATGACTCAATTAGAGAAACATTCATACCTCTCTCGTGTTCACATAAGACTTTGTTAACACATTAAAAAACTTTTCAACTGCGAGTATATTTTAACCATATCAACAGGTTTGGAGAAGGGTGGAGAATGATATGCGCTCTCTCACTCATATTTGGTAATATGTTGCAATATCTTTGCATCCATCATTTATTTCTTTCATTGCCTTCTGTGAGATGTACATTTTGATTCTTTGGAGATCATGAACCTCCAGCAACAGGGAGAGTCAAACTTCTATATAGGAAAAACAGTATATGAAGATGTTTTATTGATAGTAAACCAAAAGAGATAGGCCATCAGGATGTTTATCTAAAAATAGGAATCTTAACTCTTTTTTTTTTTTTTGTCATGGATGCCTTAGGGTAAAATCTATGGACCTTTTCTTGAAATGTTTTAAAATGAGCACATACATACACACACACACACGGCACACAAAATTACACAGGATTAGAAGGAAAACAATCATATTGAAATAGTTATTAAAATATCTTAAAATTCTCAGATCTCACTCAGATGAACAATTTCTTCTTAGACATTGACAGATGGGATAACGAATTTGAGCAGCAAGAACTGAAGGAAAAATTGGGTGGTCTTAGACTGCATATGGAAATTATACGAAGCTTAAAAACTCATATTTTTCTCAACATTGTTTTTGGTAATTTTCCAAAACCAAGGTGCTACATGACTGGATCACAGAACTTTACAATTCTATATTTTGTAAATAGCTGTACAAACGGTAATAACTATTCTTATTCCCACTGGTACTCAAACCAACACCATGTCAACGTAACACATTATAAAGGAGTTTCTTAGTGTGTTAAATTTTTATCCTAAGTTTAAGGCACTAAGAAAGCTCCCTTGGAGTTTTCATTTTTCATATTTTTATTAAGGACCTCTTTTTAAAGCACTTCTCAACAAGGTCCATGGGCAAGGAGCATGAGGCACAGGCAAAACATTCCAAGACACTTGTAGTCAGGAGACCCAAAGAGAATAATAACTGAAATCCTTCCACAATGCCCTCTCCCAAGGACAGAGGAGGACTGCAGTATTTACACAACAATTCAATTACTTAGTTTGCTGAGCTGGCAGGATGCTGAGTAGAGAGGAGAAAAGATTTCTTTGGCTCAGTGGTTTCCAAACTTAAGCCACTAGTTTGAAAGCTTGAAAAACAGGGTGATTTTTTGGATTTTTGTAAATGGAAAACTTTCTCTAGTTTTCGAAACATATACTTTCAGAGCAGTGTTAAATCTTTTAGAGCCAATTATAAGATTCAGCCAGCCCAATTCTTTTTAATCTTGGCTTGGTTTATCTTAGACCCCCAGGTCCATTCAAATCTGCAGATATAACTAGAAAATAGTAAAGACACTAAAAAGAAATAATTAAGAAGCAAATGGATAAATTAATCCAATTTGATCCTAGAAATGACTAAGAGATGGGAACATAAAGAATACTTTCTTCCCTTTTCACCTCATATATGAATAATTAGAAGTAGAACAAATCATTTCCAAAAAGTTTTACCTCCTTTTCTCCCTAGATTCTTCATAAAGAAACAAGTATAGGATTAAACTGGGGAAAAGAAAAATTTCTATCACATTTCTATTTCTCTTCTTCACTCCTTTCCAGACTCTACCATCTATAGAAACCTCTTCAACCTGGAAATTCTCTGGACTTTATACATTGGAAGTACTCTAATCCATGGTTTTTCCTCTTTGATTGTCTGGTTCTTTCCAGGATCTTTATTTTAAGGAGGAAGCCAGGACCAACCATGTTTTCACTCCTTTTCTGGCTGTAACTCCTGACTCTTCAGGTCCACAAAAGATACTTCATCTTTCTTTCCCAATTCCTTTTATAAGCTGTCTTCTCCCGCTAGGATGTATGCGCTTCTTGAGGGGCAGAGATTGACTTTCAGTTTTGTGTTTACATGTAGAGTCCTTAGCACAGTACAAAGAACATAGTAATAAATGGTTTTAGATTTAACTTGGTCACTATTCAATAGTCCTACAGGGTTACCATGATGTACAAAGTATCTTGGTGATAAAGCTATAGTTACATTTTATTCTTAAATTTTTATTTGAGATTTTATTGATGGCTTATTTTTATATCACCTTGATTTCCTTTTGCTACCTCCCCTACCCACTCCAACAGCTACCCTTTATAATAGTTTGCTTGATTTTTAAATAGAGGAGGAAAAATAGCAAAACTAATCAATACACAGAGAAAAGTTGAAAATGCAACATTCTACATCCATGGACAGCTGCACCCACCCACCTACCCACCCAAATTCTTACAAAGAACAGGGGGGAAGTCTAATAATGAAGCTTCAGTTGAGTCCATGGCTACACAAGACCAGATTCCATATTTTTATCAGATTCTGCTGGGATTGCACCAGCACCTGCAGGGGCCAGAAGCAGAGGGTTCTTTGGCTGACCTCCACCACAAACTTGGACCTTGTCAATTCCTATTGTGAAAAGTCACACTTCTAAAAATCACTGTCAACAGTTCTGGGTAACCTGGAGCCAGGAGATAATACACTTAAAATGAAAGCATTCTTTTCCTGCCTCAAAAAGTTCATGATATGGAACAGAAAATGTGTTGGCTTAGTATGCTTATTCCCCAAAAAGTTTAATGAATAGTAAACTCAAAGATATTATTAGCAGAAATGCGGGCCCTACTAGTCCAACATACAGTTGAAAGCATTCAGTAGTGAAGGTCACACTAACCTGGATTATAGAACCTGGGATAGAAAAAGGGATAGCCAAAGTATCCCCCCAAATCCTTCTTTGCTAATTGGATTACTTCAGGGTTTTCAGTTTTTCCTTTTTAAAGGAGAACAAAGAGAAGCAAAGGAACAAAATGCAAATATTTAAGGGAGGTCAGTTAAGAGAGGAAAATAACTTTGAAATAGTTTCAAATATTTACGCCCCTCCCCCATTTCTTCCAACTTCCCCCTCCCCCACCTCATTCCCATTTGATCCTGGCTGACTTAAATTCCCATAGTGCTTCTCAAGTCTCCACTGAGAAAGATAATCAGCTTTTGTGTCCCCTGTTGATGAACTTGGCCAGGATGCTGACACAGCCATCTCCTGTTATTGTAATTAGATACTGAACTAACAGATTTTTCAGGCCCCAAACACTTTGATATGTTTTTACTAAGCTAAACAACATAAGGATGATCCTAAGGAAATAAGACTTGGAATGTATTTATATACAACTCTAGTCATAACCAATCCCCCTCATCACTACTCTCCATACCCCATCTACTCTCCTAAAGCTTAAGAGAACAAAAACCAGTTAACAACCCATATATGCTGGACATAATGGTCGCTGCCTGAGACAAATGCGGATACCGCAAGAAAAGATTTTTTAATGTCCTTGCCTCAGATAAAAATAATGCTCCAGTTTAAAAAAAAATTTTTCCTTCCTTTTAGCAAAATTGGTTCTTGCTACTTCCTTTATCTAAAATCCTTGTATTTTGGCATCCTAAAATTAAAACAGACCCTCACAAACCTTGTTTGTTAATCTGATTAACTGTCCTTATGAATAAATTCAGGCCCATCTCTTCCTGAATCCATGTGTTTGTGAATCACTGAGAGAGGAGGCCTGGCACCCTGGCACAGACCCTGGCTGCTTAAAGCCAAGTGTGACTTTGTGTTGAAGACCTCAGTGCTCTGAGTCGGAGAAGCAGCCTCCTTATTGGCCACTGGACAAAAAGAGTGTTCTGAAAGGCTTCGAATGAGGGGGCAGACAAGAAAACTCTAAGGGAGGCTGCCTTTTTTGTTTGCTCTTTCTTGATCTTAGGTGCAACTGATTAATGATAAAAGATATGAATGGTTTTCAGATAAAATAATCAAAGCTATCCAGAACTATATGAAAAAAATGCTCTAATTTGATTGAAGAAATGGGCAAATTAAAAAAATTTTAGGGTTAGAATGGCTAATTGGACAGAAAAGAAAATGACATTAATGTACTGTTGGTGGAGTTGTAAATTGATTCAACCATGCTGTAGAGCAATTTGGAGCTATGCCCAAAAGGCCATGGAACCATACATATCCTTTGACCTAAAAATACCACTATAGGTAGATGCCCCCAAAGAGATGAAAAATCAAAAAAGAAAACTACATATATATGTACAATAATATTTATAGCAGCTCTTTTCTGGGAGCAAAGAATTGGAAATTGAGGGCATGCCCAATCAACTGAGGAATGGCTGAACAAAGCATGGAACGTGATTATGATGGAATGCTACTGTACTATAAAAAGTGATATGTAGGATGCTCTCAGAAAAACCTGGAAAAAACTTACATGAGCTGATGCAAAGTGAAATACACTGTGTACAAAGTAACAGCAGTATTGTAAGATGATCAGGCACAAACAACTTTGCTGAATAGCATTATGATCCAAAACAATTCTGAAGGACTTATGATGAAAAATGCTATTTGTTCCCAAAGAAAGAAATGAGTGTCTAAACATAGAATGAAGAATATTTTGTTTCATTTCCTTTATTTTTTCTTGAGGTTTTGTTTGGGGTTTGGGGTTGTTGGGGTTTTGGGGGGTTTGTTTTCTACTACATGACTATTATGGAAATATTTTGCATGACTATACATGTACAACCTATGTGGAATTGCTTACCTTCTCAAAGAGGGGTGTGGGGAGGGAGAAAGGGAGAGAATTTGGAACTCCAAATTTTTTAAATGACTGTTAAAGGGGCAGCTGGATGGTGTAGTGGATAGAGCACCAGCTCTGAAGTCAGGAGGACCTGAGTTCAAATCTGGTTTCAGACACTCAACACTTCCTACCCTGAGCAAGTCACTTAACCCCAATTGCCTCAAAAAAAAAAAAAAAAAAAAAAAAAAAAAAAGTTTGTCAAAATTTTTTTTACATGTAATGAGGAAAAAAATAAATATTATATTAAAAAAAAAAAGATGGATTAGACTTGGGACAAGACTATGTGAATTCAAGATCTGAGGTCTTGATATTTTCTTGTTGTTTACAAGTAAGTAGAAGCAAGAGAAGATAACAACCATAAAGAAGATGAGTCTGAGGATGAATGAAATATTGTTAGAAGCCAGAGACAAGAAGTTGTTTGGACAGTGCAAAACCAAAATGAACAGTAATAAGGCCTATGCAGCAAACCTGAAAATTTATGATAAGGATTAAGCATCAAACTCTCATTAGAGGATAACCAGTTACAAACAAAATTACAGAATTCAGTCTTAAGTTATTCTGTTAATGCAGACTGAATTTTATGTCATTTAGCATTTTATTTCTGATTGGAAATAAATACCTGTCCCATATCTTTCTATTTTCCTTCTATGGGAGACCTTAGACCCTATGTTATATATAACTTTCTCCCGATATAGAGGCACTTTTTTCTTCCTAAATGAGTATAGGGATATAAGAAAAAGATATCGAGCCCACAGAATTAAAATTGGTCCAAACTGTGTGCATGATCTGAGAGCAGAAGAGTCTATTGGTGAGCTCAGTGCCCAGCAATCTGGGACCAACAATAGTTATTAATGTTAGATGAGCCATGATGTCTTAAGAACTTTTGAAAAACAAAAAAATTAAAGCAGAATCAGAGAATGCTAGATTTAGACATATTATTCAGAGATCTTTTATTTAGGTAGGTTCAAGAAACCAGTGGCTTGCCCAACTTTAGACACTTAAATAGAACTAAGACTAGAAAAAAGTAGCTTTTTACCCCAAGGACACAGAACATTTTCTCCTAAATAAGGTAATCTCTTGGTATAAAATAGTGATTAATTACCTTATTGCCTCTAGTATAGTAAACATGGTTAATTCTTCCCAGGGGCTAAATAGGTCACCTAATCAAGTATTGAGTGAATAATGTTCCATATAAGTAACATATTGTAAGAACTCTTTAACCTCAAGAAACTTATACCCATTAGTACTTAAGAGAGGCTTTCCAATGATCTTCACAAAGACAAGAATTTTAGAACTTTTTTTCTTCTCTATTCAACAATTATTCTCCTCTTCTCCCAAATTATCACAAATACAAGAGTATGAAATGGCTGGTCCAGTAAATGCCAGTGCTAAAATAATTGCTTTAATCATGAGATTTTCTATACTGTTACATGGGACTGGCCACAAGGGCCTTATATGACATGAGAAAAATACATATGCCCTTCCACACAATCCCTTTATTCTGCCTCTGATATGTGGCCTTCATATGGTATCCACTGTATTAATATTCTCATAGGACAGTTTTCTCTCTAGCTGGAGAGGGAAGAAAAAGGGGAATCTGTTACTCCAGTCCTCCTGACTCCAGAGCTGAAGCTTTATACATTGTGGCACCAAAACATGTCACTGAATCTTTTTTAAAATGGACTGACAAAAACAGAAGGTGGTTCAGAAGGAAATTTTTTAAAAAAAAAGATTCAGTCTCACATATAATTCTATGCCTTTGTAGGCAGTGTGGTCTAGTGTTCTTGTTTGACCTCTTGTCTCTCCTGAGGCATGTAAATAAATCTAGTGATGCTAGCCCAGGGCAACTAAGTGGTGCACTGGCTGTGTGATCCTGGGCAAGCCACCTAATCCTGTTTGCCTCATTTTCCTCATATGTAAAATGAGCTGAAAAAGGAAATGGCAAACTTATCTTTGATAAGAAAACTCCATACAGGAATTCATGAAAAGTTAGATATGACTGAAAAACAAATAAACAACTAAGTGTTAGCTTCTCTAGTTGGTTTAGCTTTGAAGCTATTTATTTACTCACAGATCAAAAAAGAAAAAAAATAAGTTCTATTTATACACTTGAGAAGTTTTCAGACATTAAAAAAACCCATGTTTGAAATAAACATCACAGAATTCGAGACCAAAAAGAATTTTGAAATATTTTCCCAAAATATTTTTATTGTTTTTTGTCATTTTAAACATCAACAAACATGAATATTTTTTCTTGCACAAATGAAACCATTAAAACATACTACCTACAAAGACATAAAGAATTTCATTCATTTCCTTTTATTGGAGTTTTAAGTCTGTATGAACAAAATTAGTTTATCTTTTCCTCATGATTTAGCAATTTTCTCCTAGGCCTGAGAGTCTCTTTTTGTGTTTCCAGCTTTTACTGACTAGCTTGATGGCTTAGAAAGTGGTAGATAGGCAATGATGGTCTATGAGTAGAAAGTCAAAAGTGAGTATAGGAAGACATGATTTCATGTCCTTCCTCTAACATATATTAGTCATGTAGCCAAAAACTATTCACTTCTCTTCCTTAGTGCCCTATACAACTTTCTAAGATTATCGATTATAAATGATCTGCATTGATGAGGGGAGTTTCCACACCATGAGATGCCTGCACCAATGAAATCATGAATCTGGTTCAATGAAAAGAAGAATCCCTTTGACCTGGAAAGACCATCTGATTAGTTATCATTTCATCTTTAAGAGTTCCATTTGTTGCCTTAGCAATTCTCATTATCCAAAGGTCAGTTGGGATGATTTCTTTGCAAGTACTGGCATTTCCAAGAGACTGACACATGATTTTCTGTTCTAATGCCCTTTTTAATTAAGACTAGTAGGGGAAGACATTAGATGAATTTACCATATCCTGTAGCTGAGGGAGTTTGTGAATGTTGATTCAAAAAAAAATCAAATATTATTGATTTCCTTTGTGGTCATATATGTTTTATGTATTTAAAACATAATTCTGTGAAAGGGGTCCACAGATATCACCAGCCACAGCCAGAGTGATCCAGGACATAAATCAATAGTAAAGAACCCCTACAGATTCTTTAAGTTCTGTCAAACTATCCTCTCCTCCCTAGGGGTAGAAGGGGAGAAAGACTATGTTCCTTCCAGAAGTTGACTATTAAGAAAACTCTTAGAATTCAGGGACTTGCATTTGAATCCTATTCTACTATTTAATGACTACCATGAAGAAATTTGTTTTGACTCACTATGCTATATTTATTGAAAAGGTTTTGCTTTTCTTGTAAATTGTATTATAAATTAAGTACCTTTCTTTTTTCCTTTCTTGGGGAGACCTACAACCTTTTCATGAGAAGGGGGGTGACAATTGGTAGGGAAGAACAACAAATGTCTGTCATTTATTCAAACCTCTATTCTCTGCTCCTTATTGCCCACTCCTTTTCCAAAAATATGCTGATAAATGTTTAACAAGCAGCTCTCCAAAAAAGAAAGGAAAAGGCGCCAATGTCTCTCTTTTAAGTAACATTTTCTCCAGAGATAAGAAACTTTCATTTTGAATCATTTCCTTTCCCATTTCTTTTGTCTTGTGGCTGTTGCTCTTGAAACTGTTTCCCTGGCCACCCTCTTCAGCATTGGCTGCATGATGATCCTTGCTCTCCACGGCCATTTCCAAGCTCACCCTCTTCCTCTTACTTATTTACTTTACCAATAATCTCTCTTGCTTTGAGGATCTACCATCCAATCAAAATTCTGGTAGCCACTGTCTACCAATCTGTGGGATATTCTCCATCACTTTTCCCCAACTCTTGCCTTATACTTTTCTGACTGACTTAACTCATGATAGTTTTTTTTTTCCCCTCACCTTTTCATCCTCCTGAAACATCCCATGGCTTTCCCTCCCCCTACTCTCTCAGCTAAGAAATTTGATTCATATTTCTCTGGAAAAAAAAAGATTATTTATCAAAAGCCTCTTATTTGCTCCTCATCTTGCATCATTCGGATTCCTTCAGCCTCTATCTTCACTTTCACTTCCATTTCCATCTCATGTGAAGATGTAGTCCTTGTCCTTGCCAAAACATACTTACATGCCTAAGTGATTGATCCCATTCCACCCCACTTTCTCCACCAAATTACTCCCCTATTACTCCCATTTTCTCATTTATCTTCAACCTCTACCCATCCACTGGCTGCTTCCCTACTGCCTAAAACATACCCAACTCTCCCTCACCCTCAAAAAATCTAGCTTTTGCTTAGAATAATTTCTTAATTATGCTTAACATGATTTCTAGCATCTTTGGTACAAAGCGCCAGTAAGGTCATTTTTGGAGACAGTTTCGAATGACTTCTATCCCCCAACTACTTCTACTCTTACCTTCCTCAAAACTCTTGGCTTTTCTGACTGACATGATGGGGTGACGTGAAATGGGATGGTCCCACTAGAAAAGGACAGTTTAAAGACAAACTTCTAACACACAAGTCGTTCATAATGTTACCTAAGAGAGGAAGTGAAAAAACACTACCACCCTAAGCAAAAACTCTAAGAGGAACTTGACCTAGTGGTGGAGAGAGGAGGGTTAAAGGGAAAGGGGCATGTCATCATTAATTGGCAGTGGACCAAAGCATGAGACTTTTTTTTAATAGCAATTACCAGGAAGTCAGCTTCTCAATTTTATGTCCTACTAGAAAAGAACAATTCTGTTCAGTTAATTATCTCATTTGTTTCTTAAAGCTACCCATGAGGGAGGTAGCATCATCCAAATTCAATACAAAAACACAAAATTTATCGGGCCTTAGTCATACAAGTTAGCACCAGACTAGAGCTAATTAATCACCTAACGGTAGCAATGGAAAAAACCTGGAGAATTTGTCTAATCTAGGAATTCATAAATTGGGGACTGTGGAGTCATTAACAAAAAAAAAAAAAAACCAACAACAACACACAAAAAAACAGTGAGAAACTGTATCTTAAAAAAAAATCATTGGTTTCCTTTGTATTTTCTTTTTTATTTTATGCATTTAAAAACATTAATTGAGAAAGGGTCCATAGATTTCATCAGACCGATAATTAAGAACTTCTGATTAATTTCAACTCCTAATTTTAGAAAGGAGGAAGCTGTTGTCTAGGGGGAAAAAAAGTGATCTTCCTAAGATCACACATACTGAGGGATTCTGGCTCAGAGCCCAAGTCTCCTGACTCTTTCACCAGACACCAAGCCTTTCTTTCTCTACACTATCCTACCTCCTATAAACTCTGGATCAGCCTGGAGGAAGTTGTTCAGTGAAACACTGGCCTTAAGCCTGTTTTAATATTTACTCTCTTTTATAAAACTATAAAACTTTACTATTCCCCTAGTAAAGGAATACAAAACCATCATATCCAAAGGATGACTGTATATGGAAGGAAAAGGAAAGAAAGGAAAGAGAGGGAGAAAGAAAAGGAAAACTAACTCTGCTATTACTCAATCAAAAAAAAAAAAAAAAAAGAATTACTAGTTTCAAGTTGAACAACTATTTCTAAGGTAACTGATCTTTCCAAACCCTATAACAGAATTTTAGAATAAGGAAGGAAAAACCCCAGAAACAACAATAATAAAGGGATCTCAACCCAGTGCCATTCAAACCCACAATTATAAAGAACCTCCTTCTACAAAATTACTGAGAGCAAACTGCCTTGGGAAGGAATAAATATTTCATAAACACCTTCTTCCGTCATCAATATCCATGGTCTACAGCTATGAGACTAAATCTATGGAACTGGCCAAAGAAACAGCCTGGTACAGTGAATAGACTGGCCTTAAGAATCCAGAAGACCTAGATTTCAAGTGTTCTCAGAGGTCACGAGTTAAATCATTTAACTCTCAGTACAAGACTACAAGCTTGGAAGCAATTGCTAATTTGCCTTGGTAGAGGGGATTTAATCCCTGGAAGCGCTATACACTTAAAAATGAAGTCTCAGACAAAACCCCTCAAATTTTTAAAAATAATAATAGTAAGAGCTCAACATTCCCTGTCCCTTTTCTAAATGCTTCTTCAGCAATTCTAAAGGACCCTTCCCTTTCATACAACAAATGAGCCAATCAGGACATACATATAGTCCAGTCCTAGCAGAACAACTTTTCTGCTGTGAATTTACCCTATAGAAGTTCTTCTTAACTTTTTTTTTTAAACGTCATGAACTTCCTTCTCAGTTTTCATTTCTAATAAACTAACGTTAATAGGTTTAACCCATAAATAAATGCTCTTTAGGAATCTCAATAATTTTTAGGATTTAAAGGAACCCCGAGTTTAAAAGTTTGAAAACCCCTCTTCCAGGCCATTTTGATATCCTCCATCTGCATTCCCTTCTCCATGCTCCTTATACCCTACTGTCTCAATTTGGCCCTTGCTTCCTAAACTCTCCAGGGAAAAAGTTAAGCTAATTTCTTAGAGCCCACTCTATTCAGGCACTATGCTAAGTGCTGGGACAGAGTTATCTGGCTTATATGATCAAGATTAAAAGAGATTCTCTTACAGCATTCTCCTTTAGTTGGAGCCCTTCCCCATTAGGAAGAGAGGATCTTCGCTTTGCAGATGAGTTTCTGTTTGGAGTTGAAGTAATGACTCCTGGTTTCTTCTTCACAGATAGCACCTCACAACTGGCCTGGTCCTCATTGTGTGTGCTCTTTCCTGCATTGATCACTCTGAAAAGAGAAAAGAAAAAAGCCAGTTAGACAAATGCTTTTATTAGAAGTTCACAGTCCCCTCTAAATCAAGCACTGAATGTAGTTCCAATCTACCAAAATCTGCCCCCCCCCAAAACAACAAAATACATGGAAATACCCTTTCCCCTACAGGATATTTTTCTATTCTGGAATAAGGAAATCCCAGGGCTTTCCCATGGCACTATATAAATTAGGAGGTTGATTTGATGGGCATCTGCTAAAAGAGATAGTGAAAATAAATACCTAAGAGATGGGGTAAATTGCTTCAATTCATGCTAGTGAACTGGGGATACAATAACTCTTTTAAGGGTAACTTAGTAACAGAATTTTTTCCAATTACTCAAAGATGGATAGTTTGATTCGGGGAATTCTCTATCCAGTGTCTCGAAATGATTAAAAATGAATTCTACTTTCTACACTGCACATCAGTAAAAGTGAGGCTACTCTAAGATCCAAGTGAGCACAGTCATATGTTATCACTGCTTTGCTGTATACCACACACAAGACTAAATAAAATTGACATTTATTCTTTCCATAATGCTTTCATATGACATTCACCCTCATCTGGGGCAATATTTACACTTTGCCATGAGCCATTCTGTTTGGAATACTGGCAGATTGCCGCTGCCATTCTATAAGTACTCAATACTGAAATGGGGTTCAGTCTGGAAGCTTATCATGAAAATGATCCCTTATCCCTCAATTGTTTTATTCTAGAATTAGCTCAGGTTTAGATAATAAATCGACACCAACAGTTAGCCAAAGGAAAGGTACTTCCTTCCTCAACAGAAATGGGTACAGGGATAGAGGTGTAAAATTTATGTAAGGATAGAAAAACGTTTTGTGGGATTTTGGAGGGGTGCATTTAAATAGAAGTAGCCTATGTCCACTGCATAGCATATAATGTCTCAAGTTGAATGAACCAACCAATGACTCATCTTATAAGCATTAATTTGCTTCAAAAGCTGCCTGTTTTCCTTGGTATTCCTACAAAAGCAAAGCATCAGTATGTTGGGGTCAAGGTACAGTGTTTCTTGACTTTAAAAGCTACAACTAGTTATATTTATTGTAATATTATATTAAACATATCCTTCCCAAATAGGAAGCAATATTTAGAAACAGCATGGTTTTGTGGGATATGTGACAAAGAAGGGCTGGGTTTGTTTTGTTTTTGTTTTTTGCTAGTAAATCATCCTGGGAGAAAGCAGAAGTTCATCGTAATATAAATTTCCTAACTAGGGTTTGAAAAACGTTGTCACAATGGTCAAGACCAAGTATAAATCCAGAGGTCTGGCCTAACTAGTAAAATCTCTAATGATATTCTTGGAGGAAAGATGGGGAGATGTGGACTGATAAGCAATAAAATCAGGTAGATCTGGATCTGTGTTAATAGCTGAACCAAAAGAATTCTTACAAACGGTGCTATATAAAAGAGGAAAAAACCCTGCAGTAGAAGGACCAAAGGCTGTGAGAGCCCATTGGTTCCTATACTATTTAAAACATTTTATCAATCACTTAAGGACATATATGGTATGCTCATCAAAATTACTAATGGCCAAAAAAGTGGGAAAGATTGTTGGATGACAGAACACAAAAATATCTTTATGGATCAGAACAATGGACTGAACTGAATAAAGTGAAATACAATAAGGATGAAAATAAAATTTTACATTTCAGTAAAAATCACAAATTTTTCATAAGTATAAGATGGTAGAATCATGGAATGATAACAATTAAACTGAATTATATATATGCATGTATGTATGTGTGTATGTGTGTATACATGAATAAGTAGTAGAAGTACAGGGATTACAATGGATAAAACACTGGCCCTAGAGTCCAGAAAGTTCAAACTTGGCCTAAAACACTTACTAGCTATGTGACCTGGGTGGGAGTCATTTAAACTCTGTCTACCTCAGTTCCCACATTCCTAAAAAGGGAATAGTAATAGTCCAACCTCAATAGCATTTTAGTCAGGATCAAATGAGATAACACAGGTACTTTGCAAAACCAAAACAGTGATGCAAATGTGCTGGCTACTGTTAGTGTTATATAGTAAGTAAAAGTCAAGGCAGCCTTGGGCTGTGCTGAAAGGCAAAGCATCCAGTAATAGGAAAATGACCTTCTTGCTCTTATCAGCCCGTGTCAGATCTCATCTGGAATACTGTGTTCTGGAAGCTCATGAAACCATGCGGATAAAATATTTTATACCATATACCATAATAAAAGCTCCAAAGTGACCATAATAAGAAGTCATATCTTAAGCAAACATGAGGAGAAAGATGATATCTTTCACTATGGAGGAAGACCAAACTTGAGATAAACATTAAAAAAAAAAAAAAAACCATAAAATGAGCGATTTTTATTCCAGCAAATTGAAAAGATTCTGCATAAACAAAATTAACAGAATTAGAAGGGAAACAGTTACTAAGGAAACAATTTTGGCAGCAAATTTCCCTGATATCCAAGATATACAGGGAATTGATATAAATGCTTAAAGACAAGAGCTATTCCCAAGCATCAAAGGTTATGAAAAATTTTTTTAAATGAAAGCTATCACACTATATTAAAAATGCTCCAAATCACTAATAATAACAAGTTAAATGCAAACTGAAATGACTGGCAGAAAGGAAGTTCCAGGGGGATGGTGGGAGGACAGGATACTAATTCACAGCTGATGGAGCAGTGAATTGGTCCAATCATTCTGGGAAACAATTTAAAATTATACCCCAAAGTCACTAAATTATTCATACCCTTTGAAGCAGCCATGATACCATTATTAGGCATATACTACAAAGAAATGAAAGACAGAAAGTACTCATGTGAACAAAAATATTTACAGCAGCTTTTCCTGTTGTAGCAGAGATCCAGAAAAACCATGGTACATTACTATATCATGTTATATCAAAAGAAATGACAAAAGGCAAGGATTCAGGGAAACTTGGGAAGGTTTATATTAAGTCACAGAGAGAGAAATAAGCAAAATAAAAACAATTTATACAATGTCTTCAATAACAGAGAGAAAACTAAAAGACTTTTGAACCCTGATCAAGACAGTCCAATTTTGATTTAAGAAAAACTGATGATAAAAAGCATGTTTCCCATCTCTTGGTAGAAAAAATATTATCCTAGAATTACAGGACGAGACATTCATTTTTGCATACAACTAATGTGTTAAAAATGTTTTATACTTATTACTACACTTATTTGTTACAAGAGAGCTTTTATTTGGTTGAAGGTAAAAGGAATTGGGTATTGATAATGATAGCAAGAAAAAGGCCAATGAAACATTAAAAAAATACAAAAAAAAAAGAAATTAATGTTATAGGATAATTTTGATACTAATTTAAATTTTATTTTATTTAAAACTTAATTCCTACTTTAAAATTATAGATCCTATGATATAATTATGATAATGTTTTACATGACTGTAGATGCATAATCAATATTGGATTGCTTACCATGATGGGAAAGGAAGGAAGGAGGGATAGAATTTGGAAGTCAAAACTTAATTTTTTTAATAATAGCTTCTTATTTTCAAATAAAATTTACATTTACATGTAAATTGGGTTTTTTTCTCATTTTCTTTTCCTTTTTGATCTGATTTTTCTTGTGCAACATGATATTTGTGGAAATATGTATAAAAGAATTGCACTTCTTTAACATAATGGATTACTTGCTATCTAGGGGAGGGAGGGAAAAAATTTAGAACTTAAAATTTTGTAAGGGTGAAAATAGAAAATTATCTATGTATTATTTCTAAAATAAAAAGCTTTAATTTAAAAAAAATACATGCAAAGATAGTTTTCAAAATTCATCCTTGCAAAACCTTGTGCTTCAAAATTTTCTCCCTCCTTTCCCTTACCCTCTTTGTTAGGCAGCAAGTAATCCAATATATGTTAAATATGTGCAATTTATATACACACACACACACACACACACACACACATACATCCACATTTATCATGCTTCACAAGAAAAATCAGATCAAAAAGGGAAAAAAGTAAGAAAAAAAAGCAAGAAAAAAAAGCAAACAAACAACAACAAAGGTGAAAATGCTATGTTGTGATCCACCCTCAGTTCCCACAATTCTCTCTCTGGGTGTAGATGGCTTTCTTCATTATAAGATCATTGGAATTGGCTTCAATCATCTCACTGCGGAAAAGAGCCATATCCATCTGAATTGATCATCTGATAATCTTGCTGTTGCAGTGTACAATGACCTCCAGATTCTGTTCATTTCATTTAGCATCGATTCATGTAAGTCTCTTCAGGCCTTTCTGAAATCCTCTTGCTGATCTTTTCTAACAGAACAATAATATTCCATAACATTCATATACCATAACTTATTCAGTCGTTCCCCAACTGATTATCTACTGAATTAATCAGTATTAATCTACTCAGTTTCCAATTCTTTGTGCCTACAAAAAGGGCTACTACCAACATTTTTGCACATGTGGTCCCTTTTCCCTTTTTTATGCTCTCTTTGGGATACAGGTCCAGTAGATGCTGCTGGATTAAGGGGTATGCAGTTTGATAGCCCCTTGGGTATAGGAACTCAAAACTTTAAAAGAAAATGTTAAAAAATTGTTTTAGTATATGATTGGGGAAAAATAAAATATTTAAAAACATGTTCTAGAGATTCAGTTTCATATACAAAATTCTTTTTTCTGTCCTTGAATTGCTGAAACATTTGTTCCTAGCTGTTACTTCTCAAATTAAAAAAAAATTTTTTTAAGAGTTTATAAAAGTTTGATGTTAGTAAGCTAGAATGTTCAGGAGAATACAATCAAAGATTCCTGACATAATATGAATCCTATGGGAGAAAAAAACAACTAGGAATATATAATATGGAGAAGAGAAGAATTGGGATAGGAAGGAGATAATTAGCATTTGGGTCATCCTTCAAGAGTTTAAACAGGTTTTTGAGTAATCCAAGAGAGCAAAACTTGGAGCAATGAGAAAGCAAGTTGCAGAGAATCATCCTTAGCCCTAATGCAATAAAAACCTTTTTTTTTAAACTTATAACTGTCCCAAAGTAGAACAGACTGCCTAAAAGGGTAGTTGCTTTCCCTTTTCTGAGCTCTTAAAACAAAAGCTCAATGATCACATGTCAGTAGGCTGCAAAGAGAACTTTTATTCAGGTAGATGACTCCTGAGAGGTACGTCCCAACTATGATCTTAGGATCTTGTCCCACTGACTCAAAAATTCTTTCAGCAGAGAAGCTGGTGACAACAGGTAAATGCTGATTTATTTCTCAATTAAAAAAGGAAAGACTCCACGGTAGAGAATAATAACACTGAACTGGAATCCAAGATATCTGGAATCCCCCAGTTACACCATGAATGATCTGTGGAACTCTGCTCTTCTACCTGGAAAACCCCACATTTTTAAGACATTTATTAAACACTTACCATGTGTTTACACATGGTACAAAACTAAGTACTGGGGATACAAAAAGAAGCAAAAGACAGCTTTTGCTCTCAAAGAGCTTACTATCTAGTGGGTCTTTAAAAGCATACCCACCAAATGGGGAGTGGCTAAAATAAAGTTATAAATGAATGAAACATAATGGAATTATCGCATTCTCCAAAGATGAATATAAAGAATTTGGAGAAGCAAGATAGAAATGATTTAGAAAGCAATAAGCAGAACCAGGATAAGAATACCTACAACAATGGAAATGGACTGAAAACACCACCAAATTGAACCCTGTTGTAATTATAATGTTCTATTTGGTAGCACCCACAAAAAACTGAATGCTGACTCAAGTAATGAGGTATCTGCTCTCTAGCAGCTCACATTTGATTGGGGGAAACAACACATACATATAAAGTGATTAAAAACAAATGAAAAAAAGGGAAAAAAAGAAAATACAAGGTAATTTTATAAATGGGGAAGGGGAAGTATTAGCATATCTAGGAAGATCAGGAAAGACCTGATGAACTCTGAAACAAAGCTAGGAATTTTATGGAGCAGAGAGGAAGGAGGAGGGGCATCCCAGGCAAAAATCAGTGATTCAGCAGATCCAGTTCTTTCTAGTGGTGGAGTCAAGAAGACCTGAATTCAAATACTTCCTCATAAATGTTCACTGGTTGTGTGGTTGTACAATGGGGAAGATGTTTGTAAAGCATTTAGCAGGATGCCCAGCACACAGTAGGCACTTAATAAAAGCTTGTCTCTATCCTTCCTCCTCTCTTTGCTTCTTTCCTTCCCTCCCTTCTTCCTCGGTCCTTTCTTTCCTTCATGCCTCCTTTCCTTCATTTCTTCTTCTGCCTTTTACTTTCTTCCTTTATCCCTATTTTCTTTCCTTCCTATCTCTCCCTTTTCTTCCTTTACCCCTCCTTTCCTTCCTTTTCCCACCATTTCTTCCTTCCTTTTTTCATTTCTCCATTCGTTTCTTCCTTTCCATTCTCCCTCTCTCTCTTCTTTACTTCTTGCCAGGCACAAGGATATATACCTAGGAAAAGAGGCTATGACTGTGGAGGGATACCTAGAGCATAGGCAAAAACTAGGCATGTTTGCTTAGGAGATCAGAGCAGTCCACCTATTCACACACCTGAGAAGGGGTCTCTGGACCATCCAGCATCATGGACGGATGCTGAGATTGTTCAGGAAAGGGATAGTGGAGACTGAACTTCCCTGCTGTCTTCCTCCTCCCCCCAACTCCTTCTGTCAGCAAACATTTCCCATATAATTTCTCTACTTCTTTAATCTGTTTATAATTCCTAATTCTGCTTCATATAAAATTATGACCAGTCATAAGCACTATGATTCATGTCTGTTATTGCGAATTGAGGGATCTCAGTGGAAGAAGCTAGGGAGTAAACTTGGAATGCAAACAACAAAGCCAGGAGGGGGTTGGATCTTATCCTAAACTCAAAATATTATTTTTTCCAAGTTGAAACAAAACTTTAGCTCAGAAATATATTTTTATATCAAGAAACTTATAAAATAATATGAAGGGGTATTCTTGATAGAATACAGCTTCTAGTAGAAATATAGCAGTAATCCTGAAGTCCCCTGACCTTAGCGAGCTATTGTTCTAACAATCTGTCAATGATCCTAAAGTCTTCTGGCCCTAGGAGTATAGTAATTTAGTGAAATATTTCTTCCCCTAGACTTTAGGGAAGATATAGCAATAACTCTGAGGTCCCCCAACTTAAGAGTGTTATTATTCTAACAATCTGTCTGTCAATGATCTTAAAGCCTCCTGGCCTTAGGAATATTATAGTTTAACAAACACTGCTGACTGTCAGACAACAATCTGTTGGTCAGTGATAACAGGGTTTCTCAAAGTGTGAGGTGCATACCAAACTACTTCTCAACCCCACCTCTAAACCATAAATTCAACACTGAGATGCATACCAGATTATTCCTCAATTCTACCTCTAAACTATAAAATTGGCATATCAGTGACATGAAGAACCAAATCTCTTTTCCTATAAATCTGTCTATTTGCTCCTGGTTCTTTGCTAAATCCTTTTGGAACTTAGCCCGCTTCAACTGGTATTACAATTACATTAAGCTTTACCCCTTGACTTGGAGATGGGTTCAAGACTGCAAATTCTTTTGACACATCTGGCAACACTGGTCTGCAATCCCAACCTCGATATTCTGAAATGCTAATATTTTGAGGATTTAATGTGGCAGGTGACCAGGTGTTAGTTTCATTTCAATAAATATTCACCCCATGACTATGTATGTACAAGGGATGCACTAAGTGCTGAGGATATAAAGATGAAATTAAAGTACATTTTTCCCATCTTGCACAAAAAGGCTCTTTCCTTTCTTTAAACATTATATGTATAAAATATTTCATATATCTGTCAGTTGATGTGTTGGTTAACTTTGCAGAACTGTTTTTTCCCCATATTTCTTTGTTTACTCTTTTGTTATAAAGGCTGCCTCAATTCAAGGCTGAATATGGAAAAGGAGGAGGGCACATTTAGAAATTAACCTCTGTCTGCCTCATATTTTTTGAGTGTAAAAGAAAGAAAAATTATTCCTTTGGGTTTTCATCCTGACAAGTTAAAATGCAGGACAAGAAAATTTAAAAGATTTTTTTTCTTGTAAGTAAACTCAGATTAACAACATTATGACAGATTTATCACTGAAGATCATCAATGGCTTCAAGTGGGGGTAGCTCTTAGGTAACTTTAAGACAATCCAGACAGACTGACCTCAGATGAAGTTGGGGCCCTTGCATCTCAGGTTCTCTCCTAGGGTAGCAAGAACATGACACTTTACTGGTAAGGGTACTTGTCAAAGAGCTGGCAGATGTCCTCCTTCCCATCATAGCTTCCCCCAACACAGGTTGATAAGGAAGGCTGGGAGCAATGGGTAACTGAATCAATATAACTTTCAACAATTGTACCTACTTCTCAGGATTGTGAAGATCAAATGAAATACTATTTATAAAGTGCTTAGCAGAATGCACACAGCAGGCACTTAATAAATGCTTCTTCTGCCCTACCTTCTCCACCCAATAAAATTAAAAACCAGAAATTGTTGCATTTTAACTCTTACCCTTCTTTTTCTTATTTTGACATTACATTTATATAACGTGGCTTTTTTATATATTTATATATTATGTATATGTAAACGTTTTATGTGTATGCACACAAATACATATACTATATATATGTCTGTGTATATACACCTACTATATATGCAAATATGTGTATGTATTTGTATTTTATGTGTATGTAAACATTTTATAAGTGTATGCACATACATATACTATATATGTATATACACACATAATCATTATTATTTCTAACCTGAAAATAGGGTTAAATCATCAGCCAAAAAGAATAGTATACTCTTGCACTACAGCTGTCTCAATTGTCTCAGAGAGCCAGGGAGTGGAACTACAAAAAAGGATTGTGTGCATTCAGCTGAAAGAGAGACCAAACAGAACAGGAAATCTCAGGTTATACGATGCATTATAGAATCTCTCACAAAGGACCAGCTTGCAGGACAAGGCAAGGCTCTTCTTATTTCAACAGGGAACAGCAGCCTTTTTTCCTGCCAAAAGGGCTCTGGAAGTAACAACTGAAAAAGGGATACCTACTAGAGATGACTTCAGAGCAACAGGTTTTAAATGAACTTACTTTTGCTGGGGAAGGGAAGAAGCAAAGATGACTTTCACTCCATTTAGTAGCAGGCTTTACCCATAATAGATATGTAAGTGTTGTTAAGTTCAGTAAATTAAGTAATTTCTAAGTTGTTCAGTTCAGTCTGGACTTGAGGGCCACCTGGTCTTATTTTTTTGTTTTACAGGGAAGAAAATTACAAGGTGCACACAGTCAGTAACCAGCAGAGCCAAGCTCTGAGTGCAGAATCCCTGACCCCAGACCATTACCCAGATGGCATTTCTCTTTGGAGTCAAGACCTTTTGGGGAATGGAGTATGGGGGAGGGGAAGGGGGACCAAGGCCTAAGTGTGATATGCCATCAAGTGAGAAATCTGTGGTGGGGGCAGCACTTAGCTGGATCTGGAGGACCTTGGACACTGGGCCGTGTGACCCTGAGCTAGTCACTTAAGCCCAACTGCCAAAGGAAAGGGGGGAAGGAATCTGTCAAGTGCTGAGAGTGTGGGAGAGAACAAGGGAAATGATGTGTCAGAAACAGGGCTGGTACCCAGGATTTCCTGAAGCTAAGGCCAGGCCCCTAACGAGCAAGTTCTCCTGACCTTTCTTGCGGTCCTTTGTCCCCCATTCCCAAAAGGAATCATACCTCATGATGGCCTGATTCTCCAATGAGCTGGACTTCAGGACATTCCCCAGAGCCATGGGTCCAGTGGCCAGATACAGATAAGGGTGACTGGAGATAACCTCAGATGCAATGCCAAATCTTGGTCTTTCCCAGATTTCAGTGTCCATTTGGAGGACTTAGGTAAGAAATGAAGCAGAGAATGGCCTCTTTTAACTAGTTAAAAACAGACTCAAACTCTCTTCCCTCTTTCTCTCCATCTGGGGGGGGGGATACTTGGGGTTCATGGCCAAAACAGAAACAACTGCTATTTACATTTACTTTGAGTCAATCAGGGCCAACACAAAGAACAAATGGGTCTACACCTGGGACCTGTTGTTGTTCAATATACACTTAAATGTAGGATTAAGATAAATTAGTCTAATTTTTCTTTTAACTTCAAATTCAAGCAAAATTTCTGGTCTTTTAAATCCATCCAACTCAAATAGGAAGAACAAAACCCAAACAGATTTATCTAAATTTGATTTGCTTTACTTTATCCAAACAGTATTCCTTTGCTGAAAAGGAAATTTTCTTTGTTTTGCCCAACATAAGTGAAGCAAATCCCTTGTTTTTTTTTTAAAGAAAGCTTTTTATTTTCAGATATGCATAGATAATTTTCAACATTCACCCTTGAAAACCTTGTTCCAAAATTTTTTCTCTCTCTCTCCCCCCCATCACCTCCCCTAGATGGCAAGCAATCCAACATATGTTAAACAATACAGTTCTTCAATACATATTTTCACAATTATGCTATGCAAGAAAAATCAGATCAAAAAGGAAAAAAAGAGAAATAAAAAGCAAGCAAACAGGAACAAAAAAAAGGAAGCAAATCCCTTTGAAATCTCTAGAGCAACAGGGCACTTTGGTATGCTCATTTATCCTCAATCACATTTTTTATAAAACTTTCTGTAGCATATGGGATAGTTCTTTAGTTAACATCTGGACCCCTACTTCCCACCTGCTGTTAACAAGGATTCCTTATGCTTCCACATCAATTACTGTTAGTACCACTGTGGGACAGATGAATAAGCAGGAGATTCCAAGCCAAGAATTTCAAACTCAACAGTAACTGCAACATCCACACTTCCAACAAATAAAAAATCCCTCCATGTTTGTGGCCTCCAGGTACTACATTTTTAGTGAACTGAAAACTCAATTTTAAATGAAAAGTTCTTAAATTGAAAAAAGTACATGCTCATTGATCAGGGAAGGAATGGATAAACAAATTGCAGTATAAAAATGTCAGAAAATTTTTACTGTGAACATGATGAATATAGGGAAGCATGAACTGATTTACATGAACTGATGCAAAATGAGGCACAGCCAGAAAAACAACATATACAAGGACTATCACAAATGTTGCAAAATTTTAGAAAAAGGCTTAGTTTCAAAGGAAATATGATGCAACTTCCCTAATTCCCACTTCCATACCTGTGAAGACAAAGGTGTGGAACAATGAATATAATATTAGACTTTTTCAATCTGGTAACTGGTTTTCCTGATTTTTCTTTTCTATTAATTTTTTTTGTTAAAAACCATGAGTTTTATGGGAAGGGAGAAGGATAGGGAGGGAGAATAGGACCAGAATTCCCATTCCCTCTAAAACATGTCAGGTTAGTTTTTCCCTACAAGGTCCTCAGAACTTAACTGACCCAGGAGTCCAAAGGCTTCCTACAACATAGCTTCCTGATGGCTTCAGGTTATAATGTAGTGCTTCCAAGTCACCAAAAGGAATAAAAAGACCTATTCATAAAGAGTTGGACCCCTGCACAATTGCCTGATGTCCTAAGGCCTGACATTCTACCAGATCCTGCTGGCTAAACTAATTTCCCTAAGGAGCTAAGGCAACTAGTCCATCTAACCCTGGAGAGTGAGGTATCCTAATTGTTTTTTTTTTTTTTTTTTGCTTTTGTTTTTGTTTTTTTGTTAAGGCTATAAAGCTCCTTTTGTTAACTGCTGCATGGCCTGCAAGTGTCTTTTCAGTGCTGAAACCTTATTCAATCCTTAAACCATTTTTGGGGGGGTTGTTGTTGTTGAGACAATTGGGGTTAAGTGACTTGTCCAGGGTCACACAGCTAGGAAGTGTTAAGTGTCTCAGGCCAAATTTCAACTTAGGTCCTCCTGACTTCAGGGCTGGCACACTATTCACTGTGCCATCTACCTACCCTTAAACCAAAAATATTTTTTTAAATCAATAAAAATCTATTTAAAATAAATTAAAGGGGAAAATTCAATTTGTAGAATCAATTTCATCTACCTACATTAAACAATCTATCATGGCAATAATGAAAACAAATCTCTGTATCAATGGAAATTCTAACATTGCAAATCAGGGAGAACTTGGGTTCTGATCTTGGTCTCCTAAGTTAAGTAGCTGTGACTTTAGGCAAGGCACTTCTCCTTGGGTCTTAATTTCTTCATCTGTAAAATTAGTAAACTAGCTTAACCGTTTTCTCTAACATTCTTGGATATTATGATTCTGAGTAATCAATGAGTACCTCCAGCTAGGGTCTGGGATGAGAATATGGTTGTTATTCTTATGAACTAAAAATTTAGTTGAGATTTCAAGACAGTGACTAAGTGTCAATTGAGTAGGACAGATAGCAAGTGCTAGAAGGGTTAGAAAGAACAAGAGCTCTAAGTCAGATATGACAAGTATGAAAATGGATACCTCTCCTCCTCCTTCTCTTCCTCCTCTCCCAATACAGAAGACCTGTATGAGGAACTGGCCTGACATACCAACAAACATTTGCAGTGACAGAGTAAACCTAGCTATATGTGCAGAAAATCAACAACTCTGAAGCCAGTTAAGATCATATTTGAAATAGACCCCGAGACACTTGATAGTTTGTGGACCTTCAAGACACATCCTTATCTCCAGAGACTCCCCCTAATTATTGGTTATGGGGCTCTAGGACACATTCTGCTTTCTATCCTGGATCTTTACTTCCCTCTTCATGGAAATGGGGACTATTTCCCATCTTTCTCTTCAAATTCCCTGTCCTATCATCCAGTTTAAATTTCGTTATCTACAAGAACAGTATGAGAATTTTTGTCAGCTGCTTTAAAAAAAAAATCCATGCCTATGGTTTTCTCCCAATATACTTGTCTTAAAATCTTGTCAAAAAAGACATATGTTGCTGTTCAGCTGTGTCTGACTCTTGGTGAACCCTCTGATGCTACTGATGCTACTGGGGTTTTCTTGGCAAAGATACTGAAGTGGTTTGCCATTTTAAGACCAACAGAGGTTAACTGTTAAACTGAGTTACCCAGTAAGCGTCTGGGGCTGGATTTGAAGAGCAGCTTTCTTGATTCCAGGTCCACTGGACTCTCTTTACTGAGCCAGTTAGCTGGCTCTAGTTATGCTGACTTTTAATACTCAAGACTTCCTTATGTAATTTGATATATTCTGGAATTTTTTGCAGAAGATCTGAAGTTCAAAGAACCCACATTTTGAAAATGAGGACAGTATTTGTCCCATTCCTAGTTCCATGGTTTTTCAAAGATCAATGATGATGACAAAGCAATCATATTTACTAGTTCTTGAAGTAATTCTCTTACAATACATTCATTTAGATTTAAATTCTCTAATAAGTACTGCTGTTCTATCCTCTCTCACTAGGGAAAATCCTTCTCCTTTGGTTTATAAGATGAAAGCAAAACTAGGTTTGAGTCATTTGGATCTTCTCTTTCAAGTGTAAGAGGGATATTCCTACACCCCAACTCTAATGAATGTTGCCTAGTTGCCCTATATAAATGTTAAATCTTTTCTTCTTCATTATTATTATTATTATTATTATTATTATTATTATTATTACCCTCCATTAACCATATGACTAGAGAAAAAATTTAGTACTAGGTAAGAAATAGTGAGGTTGATCAGTGAAAGAAATTAAACACACACACATACACACAAGAAATGTGCACAGTAATGTACTGTTTGATAAACTCCCAAATCCCACTGTATTAGAGAAACTATCCAGTATTCAACAAAAACTACTGGAGAAACTAGAAAGCAGATTGCCAGAAACTAGATATAGACAAACATGTCATATCAAATAATAAGATACAGTCAAAATAGGTATATAATAAGCAAACTAATGGAACATGGAAGAAATTACCATCAAACTTATGGACAGAGGAAAAAATTACAATCAAACAAAACCAACGCAGTTTTAGAAGAAAAGTAGGAAACTGAGAGGGAAAAATCTTTGCAGCAAATTTCTCTGATAAAAGTCTAATTACTCTCTCTATTACATATGGTTAATTTATATACATATATATGCATACACATATATTAATATATATACATATACATTACATATGGTTGATTTATTTTATTATACATTATAACATAAATATTTATAAATCACTCACATAGATTATATATATAATATAATAACTTTATATAACATATATACATATACACACATACATAAAAGTAAAACTGAGTCAAATTAACAAGTAAAAGAGCAATTTCACAAAGGATATGAATGTGCAGTTTTCAAAGAAAGAAACAAACCATTAATAGTTATGAGAAAGTACTCTAAATCACTAAGTAAACAAATATAAATTTAAACAACTCTGAGGTACCATCTCATACCCACTAGTTTGGCTAAGATGACAAAAAAAGGAAAATGACAAAAGCTAGTGGGACTGTGGAAAAACAGGCACACTAATAGATTATTGGCGATGCTGCAAATTAATTCAACTATTCTAAAAAGGAATTTACAATTATGTCCATAATGTTATTAAAATATGCATATCTTTTGACCTTGCAATAAGTAGTAGTAGATCTATACCTTAAAAAATTCAAAGAGGAAAAAAAAAGAAAAGGAACCAAATATACAAAAATATTTATAGCAGCTCTTTATGAAGGCAAAGAATTGAAAATTGTGGGGGATGCCCATTCATTGTTGAGTAAGTTATGGTAAATGAATGTGATGGAATACTAGTGTGATATAAGAAATAATGAAGATGTTTCATAAGAGCCTGGGAAGATTTATATAAATGGATGCAGAATGAAGTAAGCAGAACCAGGAGAACCAATCTGTATAATATGGTAAAGATAAAATCAACTTTGAAAAGACAACTAGGTAATGTGGACTTTGAGCTTTCTCTTCCCTTGTTAGGAAGAAGTGCAACTGGCCAAGTACCAGACTATTCTGTTTGTACAGAGTGACTGTAAGAGTAGAACTTTTGTCAGGCTCCACTGTCTATCCCTCCAAAATATGGGCATCAAGCTCTGAGATACTGATTTGACTATCTTCAGAAAGGTCTGGGACTTGGTCTGCCAGGTGCATTCTATCTGTCTCTCTTTGATCCCTCTGTGAGCTACCAAATTTTTCCCTAGTCTTTGCTCTCCTCCCTCTGAAACCCCCCCCATTATATTTTCCCTATAAAAGACATGCCCAAGATGAAGATCTTTGCTAAGTGATATACTATGGCCCTCTGCCTGCCCGTCCATGTTTTCCCTTCAATGTTGTTTTCTTTACTATAGATAATTCTGGTTAGTCTGTTAAACTCTGTGGATTTAGGGTGCTAGTCAATGGCACTCAGACCTCACAGCATATTCTTTTAATGGAATCCTCCAAACTCCTTTCCTTGGTAACCCTATTGCTCTCCCAAATCTATTTCATATTTACCACTCCTGGTGTTTATTTTACCTCTTCATTTTGTCTATAACCTTTTCTCCTAAATAAACCCACTTTCTGGTAAAAAAAAAAAAAAAAAAAAAGAATGGCCATCGTGCATCTGTCACATGTTTATTTTGAACTAGGAATTTCTACCCTAACCTCATCAGAAGGCACAGTACGTACATTGAGCACTGAGCCCCAAGTTAGGAAAACCTCAATTTAAATTTGCCCTCAGACACTTATTAGCTATGTGATCCTGCCAAGTCACTTAATCTCTTCCTCAGTTTCCTCAACTCTAAAATGGGGATAATAGTGCCTACCTTGCAGGGCTATTGTGAGGAATGAATGACATAATATTTGTAAAGTGTTTAGCATAAGTAGGCCTTTTCCCTACTTAGTAACTCTGACCAACAAACACAATGACTAAATGTTACAAAGGGGATTCTCCTTCAGATAGAGAGGGGATGTATTCAGAATGCAAACTCTAGCACAAAGCCTGTCTTCAATGTTCACAGGGGTTAACATTCCTAGGAAACTGCACAAAAGTAAAAATCAGGAAAGTTGATACATTGTACTCAGGAAAGACAGGGAGTTAGATCCCTGCAACCACAAAAAAACCTGTAATATTTTGCTAAAGAATGGTTGAAAATACTATTTCTAACCCAGTGTAGCCCACCATTCCCTAGATTAGTTATCTGCCACAGTTAAGATTACAGAATACTGTGATCCCAGTATTGATTACAATTTGATTGTGGAATGATTTGTGTTAAGAATTTGTTTTTAAAAAATTATTTATAATTTGTGTCCTAATTACTTTTATGAAGATTCTGTGTGATGAGATATTCATATAATGTACTTGTTCAAAGGACTTCCATAGACTTGCAATATGTTTTTTTTTTTTGGGGGGGGGGGCGGTAATTGAAACACAAAATTTGAATTTCAAAGGGCAAACAATGAAAACATGAAAGGAATGTTCCAGGAGCTCTTTTTCTATTATAGTAGGGTGAACAAGAACAGTGCAGTGCCCACTAGGATTGCTCCATAAACTTGCATCGCTCTCATTTATTTCACTATTGCACACAGCAATAAAAGTTCATGGTTGCCAATATCAAAGTGAAAAGTTACTAATAAAATTATGAAAATGCTTTAAAATTTCCAACATTAGATAAAAATGTTGAAGATTGTATCTCTCTCTCTCTGGCATGGCTATGATCTTTTGTTTGCATGATTACACTTATTTGTAATAGGTTTTGTTTTTCTTATTTTCGGAATGGATGGGGAGCAGGAAGAAGAAAGGAGAGAATTCAGAACTAAAAATAAAATTAAATTGAAATTTTAAAAAATCCATCATTCTAAGAAGGGCTAAATTAAGCTTCAACCAGCCAAAACAGTCTGTGACCAATGACAAATGTTAAGAAAAAATAAGGTATTTAAGTGTATAGGAAAACAGCCTTTGGAGGCTATATATTCACTCAGAATAGAGTCTGATAGAAACAGTAATCAATACAAATACATTTGACATCCTGATTCAGGAAGACTGGAGTTTTAAAACCCTGACTCAAACACTTACCAGTTTTGTAATTCTGGACATGTTACTTAACCTTGGCCTGCTTCAGTTTCCTTATTAGTAAAATGAGAACAATAATAGCTCCTCTGTCCCAAGGTAGTTTTGAGGATCAAATGCAATAAAGTGCTTTGAAAATTTTAAATAAAGCATTAAATAAATATTATCTTTATAATAATGCTAACCACATTGTTACAAATTACATGATTGTTATAGTAATTATATGATTATATAATAATCAGAATGTAATTGTCATACAATAATTATAATAATTTGCTATGATAAAGTTAACATTTGTTGTTGATATTATTATTATTATCACCAAGCTAAGCCCCAGAGAAGAGCAGAAAAAATTTGTTTTCCTACCTTCACTATAGAGGTGGGGGAAGTAGAGTTTGGAATGCTACTTGAGATGCAACTTAAGTGTGGTTGGTTTTGCTGAACCTTTTTTTTTTTCTTTCTTAATTTCTGTTAGAAAGGAAGGCTCACTGAATATGAGATGGGAGGAATTATATTTGGAAATTAATATCATATAAAAATACTAGAAACTGATTTAAAAAGAAAGGCAATAATCCAGTAAGTACCTTTCCATTGGCATTTAAATGGAGAGATGGGTCAACAGTTTGGGTCATTTGCCTTCAACAATAAACCATTAGACATGGTCCACCTCCTCCAACTGAAGAATCAGGAAATGACTTACCTCCCCCAACCAAGGTGGCAAAGTCAAATCTACTTGTAAAAAGAACACAAAGCCAAATTGTTGTTTGTTTTTTTTTCCTCCTGAAAATAGTTTTTCCTCTACAGTTTTCAAAGACTGGGTCTGTAGTCAGATTTTATGATAGTAGAATCTCTGGTTGGAAGAAACCTCAGCAACTCAACCAACTCATACCTGGAAAAGAATTCTCTGCACCAAACATCTGATAAATGTATCTCTGTTTAAAGGCTTCCAACAAAAGGGAACTATGTACTCCCTCCAAAATAGCTCTAATCTCTGGGAAGTTTCTTCTTATCAACCATAAATTTGGCTACTTACACTTTCCACCTACTGCTTGCTTGTTCAGTCCTCAGGTGCTAAGGAGGAGGAGGACAATGACAAAAATTCTTGACTGCATTGGGGCCATGTAATTGATACCAATGCTTCACAGTGTGAAAAATAACTCCATTGGACTTGGGAGGGGTGAAGTTAAAAGTCTTTAATCTTTAATCACACAACTGCAGATATGGGCTTCCTATGGAATAAGAATGCTTGAATCAATTCTCTATTTCTGAAACTCAAGTTCCTCCCTTGATGCATCACTGGTTGAGTATCAAAAGTCACAACCTATCAGGAGTGCATAATCTCCCCCCCCATATATATACATATATATGCACACATATGATGAGTATCAATCTCCACCCCCAATTACGTCATTATTTGACGTAATTTGAAAGTAGTTCAGTCCTTCCCCCATTCCCTATTGGCAGAGTATCTGAAGAGTCTAGTTTCATCATCACATCATTACATCTGACTCTATTCTCCTATACTTGTAAGTGGTTCTACATCTCAAATTACATCCTACAATAGTGCTTCTATTTTAAGTCTTCACCTTACATTTTCCCCATTTTAATTTTTAATTCTCCACACTTGATTGCATTTCCCCCTCTTTTATGTTTGTTTCCTTATCCCTATCTTAGCCTCCCATTTCTTAGGTTTCATTTTTCTAATTTGTCTCATTTCTCTAATTCAATTTTTATAACTTTATGGAAACCAGATTCCCCTGCTCCCCCCATCCAATTGCCACAACAAAAGGTGGAAAGGAGAGGGGAAAACAAATACTTTTTTGATGTTTAAAGCCCCTCGCAATCTATCTTTATGGGTTTATTAGGGGAGGAAGGAGGAGGGCCCCCAAAGTTTTGGTGAAATTATAAGTCTGAAAGTTTATAACTTTCAAAAAGTTTATAATTTCACCAAGACTTTGGGAATCCACTTCCTATTACTGCTCTTTACAATCCAGCCAAACTGGATTTCTTGCTGTTCTCTGAAGATAATAAAGGAAGCATCTTGAGGTCAAGGAGTTTCATTTCTGTCTGTATTCCTAGCCCCAAGAGTACTTGGCTCATGAGCAGGCAGCTTGCTTTATCAATATAAGGTGATTAACTGACAGAGATAAGAGAAACATCATTTTAAATATAGTTAGTCCTTACTACGTGCCCTACTATCAACTAAATGCAATTGGCATAAGTAAATTTAGGAAACCCTCTTCTCTCCTTTCAGATCATGAAATATTCTAGGTAAGGACATTTCCTTTATCTATTCCCCAATAAACTACTGGGGCTTCAGTTGAAAGGTCTACCTGGTAATTATAGTTATTAAATTACCAGGCTGTCTTTCTTCCTGTTGCTTTCATTGTGAAGCATAATGGAAAGGGCCCCAAAATGGCACAACTCTACTGATGAAAAGAGAATGGCTTTCCTAGTCTCCTTTATTATCCATGTCAAAGGCATAGATCCTTCCCTAGACTCACAGGCCTCTGGAACAAAGGACTACAGGTTGGTCAGTTTCCCAAAAACTTTAGTGTAAACAATCACTGACTCTATGGCAGATGTTTTCTAGAAGTATTAGCAGTCTGCATGCTCTTGGCAAAAAATAAATAAATAAATAAAATCTACCTGGGAACCACAGTCAGTTATAAAGGAAAATACTGAAAAACTCCACATTGAAGAAGTAATTTTGGGAGAGCGTTTCTACATGTGAAGAATTCACATGAGACATTTATCACAGCCCACAGAAGATCCATTTATTACCTGAAACTGCTCAGGACTAAATTAAATATGATTATTGTATATGATTAAGCAACATGTTCTGAGTGGTGTGGACTTTTAAAATTGGAAGAGGGGAAGAAAAGTAAGGGCAGAGTCTAGGAAGCAAGAAAGAAATTAGGGAGGATTTGGGGAGGGGCCAAGGAGGGATCTGACAGAATAAACTCACATGTATCTCATCAACTGACTACATACATATCTTAGATATGCTAATCAAAACAGTCTCCTGAGTTGTTCTATCTCCCTGTGATAATAAATACAGTATGGATGGATTAAAATTCTTACAATGCAGGCAAGATGGAGTGATTAAAGTTTTATTCCATATCACAAAGCCTGGATGATCTCATGGAATATGAATAAAGCTTAATGGGTCAAGAATTAGGAGGATCTGAATTCAAATTTGATGTTAGACATTTTTCACTATGTGACCCTGCGGAAATCATTTAATCTCTGCCTTCTTCAAGTTCCTCAATTGTAAAATAAGGTTAATAATAGCTTCCCAGGATGGCTGTAAGGAGATAATTGTAAAGCACTTAGCACAGTGCATTGGCACATAATGAAGTACAACATAATAGTTATTGTTGTTGTGGTTATTTTTATTTCATGCTGTAAACTGGTCAAATTGTAAGGAAAGGTACATACTGATAGGGATTGTCAGGGATTTTTTTTAAGCTAAAAAGGCCATTAAAATTATCTAATCCAGAGAATATCTAATCTTTTTTTTGTTGTTGTTGTTTTGTATCATGTACCTCTCTGATTGTCTGGTGAAGCCTACAGATTCAATAAGAATAAGATTTCTAAATAATATATATATGTACATATACATGTATATACAAATATATATATATATAATATATATACACACACAAAAAAAATATAATGTGGATTTTGTGATTGAAACCAATTATACTGAAAAAAGTAAGAAATTTTTTATTGAAAAGTTCGTGAACTCCAGTTGACAATTCCTGATCTAATCTAAACTCTTCATTTCAAGGTTGAGGAAAATGAAGCTCTGAAGGGTTGAATGATTAGATAGCTAATAAGTAGTAGCTCTGGGATTAGCCCAGATAACGTGACTTGATTTTTCACTACAGACTGTACTACTTCTCCCAGGCCCCACAATGACTCTCAGAAAGATAACACATACATCCTACTTCAGCAAAGCCAGAAAGTTGGATAATATGCAAAGGAAGAAGAGTCTGGGAGTGAATTCTCACTGCCAAAAGCCTGATATTTTGGAGAAGTGTTTAAAAATATAGAACAGGGTCAGCCCTTGGCAAATCATGATACATATTATGCTTTCTCTTCTCCTTAACACCAACCCCATCCCTTGGTAATGAGGTGATACAGGGGATACTGAATGCTGGGCCTGGAGTCAAGAAGACTCATCTCCCCGAGTTCAAATCTGACCTCAGATTTGAATTTGAACTCATTTACTAGCTGGGTGACACTAGGCAAATCACTTAATACTGTCTGACATCTGTAAAAACTCATCTGTTTCCTCATCTGTAAAATGAGATGGAGAAGGAAATTAATAGCAAACCATTCCAGTCTCTCTGTCAAGAAAACTCCAAATGGGGTCACAAACAGTGTTTGGATCTATTACAGACTCACAAGAGTGGTAGGGCTAGAAAGGACAGAACTACAAAAGAAAAAGCTAGAAAAGAACTAAGTTTACTTAGTCCAAACTGCTCAATTTATTGGTGAGGGAACTGATTAAAGTGGGCACACAGCTAGAAAGAGAAAAGATTTGAATACAGGTATTTTGACTCCAAATCCAGCACTCACTAGTAATTTTTTAATAACTTGTAATTATATTCACAGTCTTTTGTAGGTAAAATGTTCAATAATTCTCTCACTGCTTACTCCAGAGTTAATTTTAGTTATCCATAATTTACAAATAGGAAACGGGCTCAGAGTGATCAATAATCTGCCCAAAGTCAATTGTTAAGCAAGTGGCAGAACAGAAAGGAGATTTTCTGGGATTCTGGAAGTTAGTTTCTTCTCTCAGGGGAAGAGGGATTCTTCTGAAAGAGATGGGAAAACAGGTAGTATTTGATTGAGCCAGGAAAGCAGTTGGAATATCTCAGCTCTCCAGAGAAGGTGAGAGTTGGATCCCTTGGATAGGAAATAGGAACTTGGTGGGAAAATGCTTTGGAAACAGGAAGAGAAAGCAGCTTAGTTTTGATATTGTTAAAAAAAAAAATTCCAGGAGACCATAGCAGTGTCCTGCTAAGTGGCCATGAGGGATACAGGTATCAGAGAATCAGATGCTACTTTAAAAGAGAACACAAGGATTACTCCAAAGGATGTATCAGAATCATTAAAAACCATAACCAAACCAGAATTGCTATGGAAGCTCCTTCCACTCAGCAGTGAGGTAAGTAATATACATCTCTATTAATTTGATGAATTGCTTAATATTTTAAAATATTTTTCTCCATTAATGAAGATGGATATGGGGGACAGGAATGTGATAAACAGAAATATGGGGTCAGTTAAGGGGAAATTATTAAAAGCTTGTTTAAAAAAATGCTGACAGGAATAGAAAGCTCTTCTAGAGGCATATTCTCAAGCCTTCTTGACATCTGCTGAGCACCAGCCCTTGACCACCAACCAACCGCCTATTGGATGTAATTAAGTGACCTGCTGACATCTGAAATTCAACATAGCCACCCCTTTCTCTACCCCTATATCTACCTTCTTTTTGATTTTCCTTTTCCTGTCAACCAGTTCCAGTTACCAAGCTTATGCAACCTCAAAATTAGCTCTGATACTTTACTTGACTATAATTTATATTTCCTCCTCCTCTCCCCCACCCCCATTAAATAAGCTGCCAAATCTTTTTGATTCTACTTCCACTTCTTCCCTTTCTCTCCACTAAAAATTTATTCATAAACTAAGCTACTTTAAAAAATATTTTCAATCTATAATATTCTTTTTATTCAATCCTGAGCCTTGCTTCCCACCATCCCTTCAATTCTGAAGGCAAACTGAATTCAAAATTCACATTACAGAATTAAAATTATGTGGTTTCCTACTTAGAACACAGAGCAGATAAAAGGCAAAGAGGACAGCTGGGTAGGTGTAAGGAAAGGAAATCCCTAAAGTATCTTATTGAATCAGTGATGTGTTTCCTCCTCCCAAAAAACATACTAAGATTAATGCAAAGCAATTACACTGAATATAAGGGAGCAACATCTTATAGAAAGGTCTATCAGGTGAAGTTAAATATTACTTGTAGCACAGGGGTTCATATATAATTGATAATATGTATCAAAATGCCTTAGGAAAATTAATTATTTATGAAAGAACTTTCAGCAGTGAATGGGGATAATTCTATTACTGAGCCTAACTTCTAATGGCCCTTGGAGCAAGTTTTACCGACTAACCTTAAGGTTAGTGAGGACTCAAAGTTAACCTGATCCTGGCTGGTCATGAGGAAGGATTGATGGAGAGCTAGCTTTAGAGTTAAGGCTTGTGCCTTAATTTGTCTGTATCAGAGATACTCTGGAGGGTTTAAGTGGGAAGCTGGACTAGATACAGCTACTGAAGTCCTTACCAACTGCTGAAATTAGGTTGCTAGATTATTTGCAATGCCCCTTTCAGTTAAAACCCCAAAATCAAAGCTATGATTGTGATTTATATAAGACACTTAAGTAATTTAAATTATAAGGATTAAGATAGAAATTGTGATTTTATTGGTATAGAGAGCTCTGCATGATGCAATGTGATAGTATTTTTTAAAGTGTTTGGCTCATGGTGGATAGTTAATATGTTAGTGTCCTTCCCTTCCCTCTTCCTATGAGGAAATTCCTACTAATGGAGGTTGGATTCCACCCCCCAATGCAATTTGGATCTTAGAAAGTTGTCTAGAGCAGGGCTTCTTAAACTTTTTCAAATCCTGACCCCTTTTTCACATAAGAAATTTTTACATGCTAAGGGTCTATGTGCATATAAAATAGATATACAAATTAAATATTTACTGATAAATCATACTTTTTACTTGCATTTACTAGTAAATCATAATTTCACAACCCCCACATTCAGTTACAAGACCCCATATGGGGTTGAGATCCACAGTTTATAAGAAATTGGGGTCTCGAGCAATGAATTACGGGCTCCAGGTCACAAAGACAGTATCTTCCAAGAATCTTCATTTGAATCCAGGATTTTCTGGATCTGAGATCAGCTCTATCCACTATGACACAATGCATTTGTGATTGAAATAATAGCATATACTCAGGTCACAGAAAGGGATGTTTCTATTTCTCTACAAAAGAAAGGACAAAATCTTATACTGAAAATTCTAATCACAACTAATAGGTATAAGAAGAAGTTTGGGTGCATTTTTTTGACATTAACTTTGAAACAAATTCATTGTTCATTCACTTTTCAATCTTTTCTGATTCTCTGTGATCCCATTTGGGGTTTTCTTGGCAAAAATGCTAAAGTGGTTTAAGCTATTTCCTTGGCAAAAGAGAACCATAACTAGATAATACAATTCATTGTGCAGAGGCCCCAAGACGGGAACAAGCTGAACAACTTAATCGCTAGCAAATGAAATGGGTCATTTTCCCTATTCCCTTTCCCTCCCTTTCCCCAATCTCTTAGGAATAAAATCATCATGGATTCAGAAACATACAAACCCCAATGACCAAAGGAAACCCAAGGCTCCATCAGTTCCTACCACTGAAATATTAATATTATTCTCTAAGTATTGAAAATTTAGAAGTGGACTTTTCAACCCTGATGAAAATAAAAATCAGAAAGCCCAACAGGCTATAAAGCCTTTTCAACTGTTCTTCCTGCTCAGCCCTAGACTATTAATATGAATGTTTAGCTTCTGTTCAACTTCCTTATTTGAATAAGAAAGTCTGCCAGTAGAACAGAATGCCTGCTGTCAAAAAAGGAGGGAGCAGCTTAACTGGGGCCAGGTCAAGATAAATGGTTGCTGCAAAAAAGAAAAGCTCTGAAGTTCAGTATCATTTATTTTAACTTCAGCTGAAACTGAACTCTTACTGGGCTGTAGACTTTAATACACAAACATTTTATCCAGGTGGAGTTGAAATGGAGGCAGGTTTCCAAGGCTCTTACTTTCTTTTCAATCTTAGTTGTCATACTTCCTTTCACCACTAGGAAAACAAATTCCAAAGCCTTTGATTTCCTAAATAGCTCTTGAGTAAATCAGATTAAACTGTGTGCATTCTTCCTAATTAAGAAATGTATGTTGTGTTTCCTTTTTCTGATTTTTCTTTCTTGTAGATATTTTTCTTGCACAAAAATGATAATGGAAATATGTATACATATATTCAATTTGTCCAGTATTTTAACATAATTAACATGTAGTGGATATCCTGCCATCTAAGGGAGGGGTGGGGAGTAGGGGGAAAAAATCTGTAACAGAAAGCTTTGTAAGGGTTAATGTTGAAGAATTACTCATACATATGTTTTGCAAATAAAAAGTTTTAATTAAAAAATAAAATAAAAAAAAGAAATGTGATTAAAAAAATAAGAATTAATATTGAATGGAAAAAAAAACCCACTGAGAGAAGGAAGTAGCCAGCAGGATTCTCACTTTTTTGAAGAATTTAGAGTCTCCCTAAGAATAGGGAGCATAGATTTGAGTGAGAGCAATTAAGAATCAAGTATTTTGTTAGGAGCTAAGGATCTGCTATATTCAATATAACGGGAGAAAACATAAAAGTAAAGAGGGGAATTCCTAGGCTTTTTGGTTTCCTTTTCCCATTAGGACAGATTTCTTTGTTTTGACTTGTCAAAAATCCTCTTTTGGGTTCCATGATTTGGAGTTCTAATCAGGGGTTTTTAACCTAGACTCTGTAAACTTGCTTTTAAAATGCAACTGTATTTTTTAAGCATTTAATTAAATTTTATATTTTTTATGAATCAAAATTCACTCTCTCCCCCATCCAAGCTCAATTTAAAAGGAAAAAAAAAGTCTTTATAACAGTCTATTGTTGTTTGTCCTTTCTCAAAGGGGACTTTCATAAGCATTTAATAAACACCCATCACGTTCCAGGAAAGTGCTAAGAGCTAAAGATACAAAAAAAAAAAAGGCAAAAGGGAATTCAAAAATCTAATGGAGACAAGGTACATATAGGATAAATAGGAAATAATAAAAGGAAGGCATTAGAATTAAGAAGGGTTGGGAGTGGGTCTTGTCTAAGGTAGTATTTTTGTTGGTTCTTTCCCCCACCAACCAATAATAGTTTTATTACATGTCAGATCCAAACTCAATCTTGGAAGCAAACAACATCGTCCCTAAGAATCCTGAACTCCAGTATTAGAACCATAGAAACATAATGTAATTCACAATCAGTATATTAGACTCAAGGGATCTTCAAGAGGACCTGTTGTGACATGTGCTTCTAACTTCAAGTGCCTCTACCAAATATTTTATCAATATCTTATGTCATTAATTTTTTTGATTATATTTGCCAACATCAGTGAAAATACAAGTAGCTTAAAATCTGTTTAAAGCCTGTGAATTGAGCAGAACCAGGAGATCATTATACACGGCAACAACAGTACTATATGACAATTAATTCTGATGGACATGGCTCTCTTCAACAATGAAATGTTTCAAACCACTTCCAATTGTTCACTGAAGAAAGCCATATACACCCAGAGAGAGGGATGTGAAATGTGGACCACAACATAACATTCTCATACTCCTTGATTGATGTTTGCTTACATTGTGTTTCCTTTATCTGATATATCTTTTGTGTAGATAAGATTTTTCTTGCACAACAATGATAAGTTTGGAAATATGTATACATATATTCGATTTGCCAATATTTTAACATAATTAACATGTAGTGGATATCCTGCCATCTAGGGGAGGGGTGGGGAGTTGGGGGGAAAATTTTGTAACAGAAAGCTATGTAAGGGTTATTGTTGAAGAATTACCCACACATATGTTATGCAAATAAAATTAAAAAAAAAAGCTTGTGAATTTTTTTAAAGTCTACATAACTTGTGCTTTGGAAAGAAAGATCAGTCCACTGTTAATTCTTGGGGGCTGATTTCCCTGGCAAATTAGGATTTATTCACCCACTGTAATAAAGTGAGCTGTACCATAAAGTTGATCACTATAATCTCATATAATAAAGTAAATGTAATAAACATTGGCAAATTTGACATTTAATTAGCATCCAGGATAAAGGATAATTATTGTTAATTAATGCCTTTTCTCCCTCTAAGATCTGCAACACAGTCTAACATAAAGTCTTAAGAGTTTAATTTAGACTGTCTGGGAAACTAAGAGATTAGGCCTTAAAAACCCTCAACTTCCAGACCAGATATTCATTCTAGGTTGCCTTTCCCTTTCTATATAATAAGATAGTGTTTAATCAAAATCTGTTGAACTGAATTGGAGGAATTTTTTAAAGCGGGATGGGAGGGGAGAGACAGGACATAATGAGACCTCTGCATTAGGAAGATTGTTATCTTGGCAACTTCAAATAGGCTGGATTGGATGAGGAGGCAGGAAAACCAGAGAGGAGGTTATTACAACAGTCTGAGTGAAGTGATAAAGGCTTCAACTTGAATCCTGGCAGAGTCTGTGGAAAAGGGAATGGATTCTAGATAAGTTGAGAAGGTAAAGTCAATAGGCTTTGGCTATTCGCTGGATATTGTCAACAGGCAAGTTCAGGAGACCCCTTAACGTTCCTTAACAATATGTATGGGGTAAGGGAGAGAGATGATCCAAAGTTAACTCTGATTTTTGTTAGCCTTAAAATAGCTATAGTGTCATTAACACAATTTAGAAATTTGGGAGGAAGAAAACTTTTCAGTTAAAGAAGATGAGTTCATTTAGGGAACCAATGATAGAAGTAACACTAGGGTAGGGCAACCGGAGCTTTGTCCTAGAGCTCCACCATCTGAGAGAGATAATTAATTCTCCCTACTGAGGTCTCTAAAACTACTTTTCTCTGCACCATACTGTTTGTCAGTCCCACCATCTAGTGCCAATCCTTGACAGTCCTGCCTTCCTCCTGAAGCCCATTCATAATTACCCACCCTTTTTCTGTCATCTTCCCCTTCTTCCCTGTGCCTCTTGGTGAGGGCTAAATGTTCAGGAGTTATTAAATGTTCTGTAGAAGCTAGTATCAGATCTTTCCAGTGAGACAGCAAGGTTGTACAGTGGATAGAGAACTAGATGCACAATCAGGAAGATTTGTGTTCAAATCTGGGCTCAGATACTCACTACCTGCATGACCTTAGGCAAGTCACTTTAAGCTCAGTCTCACTTTCTTTAAATGTAAAAAAGGGACCATAATAGCAACTACCTGACAAAAACAGTTGAGGGAATCAAGTAAAATAATATTGCTAAAGCAGTCAGCCAAGTACCTGGTGCATTATCAGGCACCACATGAATGCTAGATATTATCATCGTTGTTATTATCAGATGGAACCCCTGATCTTGGTGCAACTCCTCCCCCACAAAGTAGGTTATTCTAAATGTCTCTTATATGAATTTGGCCAAAGTTTAATATTTCTAGTTAACGATAAGATAAGACCAAAAGAGATAATATTTGCAAAACTACCTGGCACATAGTAAACATAAAAATGTTTCCCTCATGGCTCTGCATGCTAAATTTAAGGTGCCAGTCTGGCAGTTGAAAATACAGGAAGGGAAGGTGTAAATGGGGCCAAGGTATCCATGTTTTAGGACGAGAAGACCTATTTTATAGGTAGAGAGGGAGAAGCAATAGTTAGGTACTGGAGGAGAGAGGAAGGGATCAATTCTTTCCCCAATGTCCATGGTTCTTATCAAAGAGCACCAAAGAGGTCACCCTTCTAATTTCCTAGGTTAATAATCCCAGTGTCATTCTTGCCTTCCCTTCTTCCTCACCTTTACCTGCAAACAGCTGCCAAATAATGTCAATCCTAGCTCCATGCTGTCTCCCACATGTATCCCGTTCTTTCTCCTCAAAATAATCACTCTAATTTGGTCCCCTCCCACCTGCATTATTTCATCAGCTTCCTAACTAGTCTTCCCACCCAAAGTCTCCCCAGTGGTCAATTTTCACTATGTGGCTTCCAAAGCTCTTCCACAGCTTGGGAAGACCAGTTCCTTTCTTCGTACTCTTAGCTCTTTGCATTCTATCATTTAACCAAAACTTCTCTTTAAAGTTACTACTACCTTAATGGCCAAATCTAACAGCGTTTTCTCAATCCTCATTCACCATGATCACCACCATCTTGTCTTTGACCTCCTTCTCTATGGGATTGTTCCTTTTTTCTCCTTGGTGGATCCTCATTCAGGTCAAGCTAACCATGGAGGTCCCCCAAAGACTCTATCCTATGCCCTATTCTCTCTCAATTCTCTCAATTCTCTTCATCAGCTCCATGGATTCAATAAATTTTATGTGGATGATTAAAATTTACAAACCAGCCCTAATCTCTTCCCTGACCTTTTTTTGTTTAGTAGATCTCTAAACTGGATGTTCCATAAACATCTTAAAATTTAAAAATTTAAAATTTTGGCCAAAATTATCTTCTCCCCAACATCCTTCCCTGTCCTTGACTTCCCCACTATTATTGAGAGTAGAACCTCCTAAACTCAACTTTCCTACTATTATAGAGTAGCACCCACTAAACTTAACATCCTTATTATTGAGAGTAACACCCCCTAACAACTTCCCTATTATTGATAGTAGTGCCCCCTAAACTTAACTTCCCTTTTGAGAGTAGCGCCCCCTAAACTTAACTTCCCTTTTGAGAGTAGCATCCCCTAAATTTAACTTCCCTACTATTATTGAGTAGTGCCCCTAAACTTAACTTCCCTGCTATTATTGAGGGTAGCACTCTTAAATTTAACTTCCCTACTATTATTGAGTAGTGCCCCTAAACTTAACTTCCCTGCTATTGAGAGTAGCACCCCCTAAACTTAACTTCTCTATTGAGAGTAGTGCCCCCTAAACTTAACTTCCCT
>JAJPUD010003690.1:213253-233631 GCA_023553655.1 Myrmecobius fasciatus | reverse complement strand
CTGGGGTCTTTGGGTTTATCAAAAACCAAATTGCTATAGTTATTGCCTAGTTTGTCTTGTGATTCTATCCTATCTGGAAAACAATTTGAAATGATGTCCAAAGTGATATAAAATTATAAAAGGTATTTTCTTTGACAGAGAAATACCTCTAGCAGTTCTATGTTCCAAAAAGATCAAAGAAAAAGAGAAAGTATCTATATGTGGGAAAAAAACATATATAAGCAGCTCTTTTTGTTGCAGCAAAGGATTGAAAACTGAGGTGAAGCCTATCAGTTGGGAAATGACTGAACAACTGGGCTTCAGATGGTTTCAGAAAAACCTGGAAGGAAATATAAATTAATACAAAGTGAAGTGAGCAGAATTAGAACTTTATTCACAGTAACATCAACAGTGAAATGATGTTCAATTGTGAAAGACAGATACTCTGATCAATAGCACAATGATCCAAGACAATTCCAAATTCATAATGAAAAAAATACTATCAATCTCTGGAGAAAGTACTAATGAACTTGGAGTACATATTGAAACATATACATAAGCATATATATGTACATATACATATATACATGCATGTAAATATATTTATTTCACAAGTTTTATTTTTCTAGCAGGGATGATATGGACATTTGTTTTACAGGACTTCACATGGGTAATGGACATCATATTGTTTTTTTCTTTTCAATGGGTAGAGGAAAGAGGAGAAAGGGATTTCAAAATTTTTTTAAAAAGTGTTATAAATAATGAACTAATTTCTAAAAATAAAAAAGAAAATGGTAATTTGTTTCAATACAATTAGAGAATGTAAGCACAAATCAATTTTTCCTTTTGCTTATATAGTTTTTTTCTGGGAAAAACATGAAATCACAGAAATCACTTTTTCATCCCATTTCTACCCATATATTTTATCCCCATTCCCTTCATCTTCAGCCATGCCCTTTGCATCACATGCCCATTCCACTCTTTTCCATGAGTTATTTTTCTCTGAGGACAATGCTGAGTATCCTCATACTACATAAAATTATGCTTTATTAGATTATTAATACTTTTTATGTTACTATGTTTTTAACTTGTGTTTTCCACCCATGGGCCCTGTGATTTTTATTTTTTGATTATTTTTAGAATAACTGATTGTATTTAAAGGACTAACATGGGATTTGAATTAGTCCTGCCCTAGAGTACAGAAATAGGAGCAATTGATGGAAGTTGCAAAAAGACAAATTTAGTTTTGCTATTAGGAGGAAAAAAACAAAACCTTAAAAAATCAATGCTGTCTCAAAAAGTAAAATGGACTATCTTCAAGCCTAGCAGTTTTCTTTCCCATTGGAAGTTTTCAAGCAGAAGCCCCTCATCAGATATGGCATATTTGAGTTTTGTTTTGTTTTGTTTTTTTAAATAAGGCTTGATCTAGATCATGGCTTCTTTTTTTTTTTTTTTGCTTTTTGCTGAGGCAATTGGGGTTAAGTGACTTGCCCAGGGTCACACAGTTAGGGAATATTAAGTGTCCGAGACCAGATTTGAACTCAGGTCTTCCTGACTTCAGGTCTGGTGCTCTATCCACTGCACCACCTAGCTGCCCTTAGATCATGGCTTTTTAAACCTTTTCCACTCGCAACCCTTTTTCACAAGAGAAATTTTACATGACCCCAGATATATAGGTATATAAAATAGGTATATAAATCAAACATTTACTGATAAGTCATAAATTTATTTTAAAATTACCCTTTGATGTACATATAATTTACCATTTGCCAAAGATGAAAGAAAATTTGTATATTAATGAGATTGATGTGGTTATTTTTATATAAAGAATCAAATTTTGGTGTTATATGTGCTATTGCAAAATTTATCATGTACCCCACATTCAATTAAATGATCCTTATGTAATTGTTACCTACAGTTTAAGAAGCTTTGCTCTAAATAGCTGCTAAAGTTGCTTCCGCCTTTAAAGTTCCCTGATTTTGCAATTTTATGATGCAATCAACTAATATCCTTTTCCTACAAGGCATTGAATTAATTGATAACATCAATGCAAATTGTACTTTAATCACCTTCATGTAGCTGATTTATATCCGCTAAGCACCAGATTTTTCCTAAATAAACTCTGGCTTTGTGATTTAACTCAGCTATTACAATTCCTTGGCACTTTAATGGGAACAAATTCTAGCTTTTTTAAGGGATGTATCCATATAAAGCTTTCCCCCCCATTTAATTAGTCATGCATGACTAACTCTTCCTAATTTGAAAAGTTCTTACAAGCCATTTCCTTTGAAAGAATAAAGTTCCCATGTTTTATTTCAGCAACAATCATTAAGTACAAAGTATGGCAAAGGGAAGATAACAACCATAATCAAAATTTAGAATGGATGATGCAGGATGTCCTCCTTGGAAGTTAAGTTTTACAGAAGTGAGACAAAGTTGACAATACTGGTGCACAGCAGCCACATAGATGACATTTGTGATTGCTTCAAGTAGATTATTCCAATATTTCTGCAATGAGTACCAGTGACTTTAACCATTTAATAATTCATCGTTGCACTTTGAAGAATAATGTAAGAACATTCAATGTTCTTACCAATGAAGGTCAAAATCTCTTGCATTTGAAAGCTATTTAAGTGTTAATATATGCATAGATATGTATATGCGTTTATGTATATATATATATATATACTATGTATTGTATGTATACATCTACTGAGTGTATTTAGGTGTGGTTAAGGGTATATGTGTGTGTGTGTAAAATCTTTTTTAGAGCCTTGAGGTCTAAACTCTTTTTCAAAGTAAAGTTTATTCTTTAAAAAAAAAAAATGAATGATACTAGCTCCCATTTATGAAGTGTACTGTTTTGCAAAATGCTTTACTCAAATAATCTCATCTGACCCTAAAACTAATTCTGTAAAATAAGCATAGAATACCTATTTCACAAAAGATAAAACTGGGGCCTAAAGAAATTAAATAATTTGCCCATTATAGCATAGCCAGTGAGCGTCAGAGGTACTATGATTACCTGACACCCACAGACCTGACAACATATGCAGAGCACTACCCAAAATTGCCATTTTCTTTGTTTCCTCATGGAAGTTCTTCTATCCTGGAATACTTTTTCTTGTTTTATTTGCCTAGTTAAATCTTGTTAACTTTTAAATTCTAGCCCAAGACTGATTTTCTTCCTTTGTTCCTCTCCCTTACTAAGAACTAAGGAACCAGTAGATAACTACACAAAGGGGTATTAAATTACATGCTTCCATTCTGTTGACTGTTTTCCTTTATTTTATCATGTCTGAGAGAGAAAGAATGACATGATAAATAAGAGAGCTGGCCTTATATCAATGAAGTCCTAGGTTAAAGACTTACTTCTGATATATACTGGCTATGTGACACTGAGAAGATCTCAAAGCTTCTCAGTAACTCAGGTACTGCTTTAAGACTGCAAGTTGAAGTCATTTCCATAGAAGATAGTTTCTTGAGTAGTCCCATAGGAGATTTTTCTTTTCCATAAACACAGCAATAGAAATTTTGATGGAACAATGATCAAGGAGACTGGGAAGACACAACACTACATCTTCCATTCTTTCCAGGACTTCACATTAAAATGGTCCTAAACTAACTTGAATTCATAGTGATGTTTGTGTTGAATTAATGATGCATGCGATAAGAATAAAGATAGAAGTCAGAATAAGATTCAGGAGATGAGTCTTAAAACAGATGGGAATTGTAAGTAGGGACCCATCAAAATGATCATCAGCTAGCTCAACCTTCAATAAATGGAGTTTGATGCCTGAAGACATAAGCCAGTGTTCATATGTCATTGTACAAGGAAACAGTGATAGACAATGAATATTTCAGATCATTCAGAGAAGTGGCAGGAGATAGGTTCAGTTTAATAGTTAGATATGTGACTTTACAAGATGTCTGAAATTACAACAACCCTTAAAATATGATTGAAACCTTCTTTAATGCCATGCAGGGGATGGAGTTAACTCCCAATTAGAGATTTTGAAAAGAGACAAACAGAAATGGAACTTAAGCCAATGTTCTCATTGGACAGATAAAGAGATTATGTCAGAAGATGAGTTCCAGCTCCAAACACCCCACTTAACCACAGAAAGGCATCATTATCCACAATTATGGACAGGACTACAAAGATCTATGTGTCTTCATCCAAGAGTACAGGAGCAAGCAGAACCTCCTTCTGGAACAAGCCCAAAGCTCATAACTTAGGCTAAAAAATAAGAAAATAAACAAACACTATAAATACAATGAAAACAAACTATGAAGAGAAGTCCAAGAAGTAAATCCAGAAGAAAAGTCCATAATAGGTTCAATAAAACCTTGGGAGGCGTGTGTGTGTGTGTGTGTGTGTGTGTGTGTGTGTGTGTGAAGTAAAGAAACAAAGGCATCAAGAATGGCTGAAAAAAATGAAATGAGAAATAAAAATGGAACAAAAACTCCTGAAGAAAACATTGGAAAGGATAGTTTAGAAATGAAAATAAGACATATGAAAATAATATAAAGCAAAAAGAGCTTAATGACTGAAATGAGAAATATGAAAACAAAATAAAAATATTGACAAATTAAAAGAACGTGTAATGGTCTATCAAAAACAATTGACATGAAAGAGATTGAGAAGAGAAAATTTAAAAAGCATTGAAACTTTAAATCATTGAATCACTAAGAACATGATTTGAAAGCAAGCCAAAACAAAAAATCTTGACACTTTAATTCAAGAAGTCATACATTAATTCTACCTGGACTAATTTGAACCACAGGGCAAAAAATAAAATAAAATCCAACAATTATCTCCTGGAAAAAAAACAACAACTCTAAAAGGAAAAATGCTAATTAAAATAATTCTCATTTCAAGAAAAAAAATACTTCAAAGATTCAAAGAAAAGTAGTTTAAATAGCAAAGGATGACAAACAGGATCATATAAGTTTTAGCAGTTTCCACTATAACTAGAGGAAATCTTGGAATAGAAAAATATTGTAACTAAACAAAAATTCTGGGTAGTATATTTCATGAAATCATGGAAGAAAAATTTCCCAGAGTTATTGAAACCAGAAAACAACATTAAAATAGGAAAATATTCTAGTTACTTTCTATAAATGAATTCCAAATTGAAAACATTGATGAATGTCATAGTTAAAATCCAGAATTTCCAAATCAAAGAAGTTGCTCAGAATGTAGAGCCAATAGGAAGGGAAGAAGATATTTACCAATTTCACAAAATGCTTCATGATTTGATATCTAAGGGAACAGTCTTCTGAGAGAACGTAATAGGAATTGTGGGTTATTCTTTCATGCTCTAAATTCTTTCTCAAAGAATGTTTATGAAAGCTATGTTTTAAGCATTTCCTTTATGTGGAGAGATAGTTATCCTAAACCTGGTTTATATAGTACATTAAAGATGTTTCTGATCCCTTTTGGTGAGACCTTAAATAAGAACCCAACATAAAGATTATGGGATTTTCCCGGAGGACTCTAAAATAAGTGAAGCTTATTCCAAAAGTGAGCTTGTTCCTTTTTTTTAGAGGACATAATCCCGCACAGGTTAAGTTGCCCCATGTGAGCTTTGTGGCAAAGCATCTCTGTGCAGATATTATTATAATGAGAGGATAGTGTTAAATGAATGATGTGGTCAGATATTAGACCGAAGTGGATTGAGGAGTAGAAAATGAGGAAGTGAAAGCAGTAAGTTTAAATATCCCTTCCCCCCCACAAAAAAAAAAAAGTCTGACTAGGAAAAGGAAGAGAATTAAAAGACAATCATGTGAGGGGATTGTAGGGACAAGTGGGAAATTTTTAATGTTGGGAAAAATGGTTATGTTTGAAGGCAGCAAGAAATGAGGCAATAGAGAAATTAGTAAATTATTATTAGGCATAAACTTACTATGTGGTACTCAGTGTGCTAAGCACTGGGGATACAAACAGCATCTACACTCAAGGAGCTCATAATCTAGCAAGGTAAGTCCTGCCAATAAATGAATATAAATAAATTCATGAAAAAATTATTTATTTAAATATTGTCAGGTACTGTGCTAAGCATTAGTGATACAAAAACAGAAAAGAAACAGTAAGGACCTCAGGGAACTTACATTCTAAAAGGAGGAGGCAGTGCATATTAGTGGTAAGGAGGGGAAATTGTGTCTAAGAAGTCATAAATACTGAATTGATCAACAGGGTAACAAACTGGGTGCATAATTTCCAAAAACAAAAATAGTTTTAATTTAATTACACTGTCCAGAGTCAGAGGTCGAATGGAAATATAGCATGGCAAGAAAAAATCTACGTAGCAGGGCCAAATATGGCCTAGATATAATTAGTTCTAACCAATTAGGGGAGGATGACAAAGGTGGGAGTTGGAGTTGTGGTTGAGGAGTAATTACAGTATAATAGGAGATTAGTTTGTAAAGCATCATCCTATAGCTAGGACCAAGCTTGGTATGCTGGACTGGTACCACTCAAAATAGCGTGGGCCGTGGGTGGAAGCTCACTGTGACATGAAAAGCTCAAAAACTCAAAAGGTTTGATCACAGACCAAATGATGGATGGTATGTCTTCTGTCTGGTGAATAGCCAAGTTGAGCCTGAGGAGGTTCATCACTAGGTTGTTCAAGGTCGATAAATTTCTCTGCCATAGCAACTCTCCAGGACATAAGACTATAAAATCAAAGAGTATCAATCTTTGTCAGTGGAAAGAATCCCTTCATTTCAGCCCCTTGAAATATTGAAGCACTCTGTGAATAGAACTTTATATTCTTAATTTAGAAGGGGACAAATGGGACCTATTTTTGTTCTCTCCAAAAGAAAATTGCTTTGTACTGTATATGGCCTTTAATTGACATGTTTCTTTCTTCTGAGGGTTCATGGCCCTTGATAGGAAAGCAAAGCAAAACAAAACTCTATTGCTAACCTATGTCATTGTACAAATGGACCTAGCTGGAATTAAAGTTCTCTTTTTTTGTCCTCGTATTTCCTTATTTGAAAAAAAAACAAACTTCTCATTTCCCCCCACCACTCTGTCTTTCATTTTTATTTTCAGAACCATTATTGCAAGATAAGTGAAACATTAGTTTCTCTGAGAAACTGGAAAGTAGTAAGGCCAGATAAGATCCATAATTATTGACTGAAAGGTCTGATAGTGGCACTTAAATTACTGGCAAAGCACTTTACCAGTTTTCTCTTGGACAAAAGCCTGATCCCATCTTTCTTTGCAGAATTCATAGCATATCTATTACCAAAGGATAAGAATGACAGTGATTATAGGTCTAATTATAGGTCAATTACATGTTTATGTAATTTATAAAAAGCATTCATAGCTTGCCTCACTAAAAATAAATACTTACAAAAACCCAGCATATTGGCTGAGAAACAAAATGCATGTGCAACAGTATTCCTAGAGTATTTAAAATGACTTATTATTGATTTTGTGATTATTGAATAATGTATCTGAATGCACTGTAACATTCATGTTACCTTTATAAAGTATCATAAAGTCTTTGGTTCAAATCCTTCTTTATAACTCTTTCATCTCCTATGAAATTTAAAATGATAATAATAATAATAATAACAAACCAATCCTGGAATACTTTCATATGGAAAACCATTTTCTTTTTAAATACATCATCATTATCATCATCATCATCATCATCATCATCATCATCATCATGATGTCAATGTATCACTTACCATACTTGCTCCTTACTGCCTGAGAACCAGGTAGATCAGATTTCACTTTTTCCCAGAGTTCTTTGGTATATTTAAGGAGATGAGAGAGGGGAATGTCTTAGCTTTCTACAATTGACTTCAATCTCCATTAATGGTATGCCCTTAAGTGTAAGAAGGAGAGCCCTTGAACCACATTTAACCATTAAAAGACAAATAGCTTTTACAAAAGTAACATTTATTTTAAAAGTTCTATTCATAAATGTATAAATTTATTCTTCCTATTTGTGGGAGGCATATTTCCTCACAACTACTGCCACCACCACCATCTTTGTACTACTTCAGTCTCTGAAGAGGGGAAAGGGTTTAGTTTTCATGGCTGAAATTAATTACCATAGAGCAAGGTTTCTTAAACATTTTTTCACTTGTGACCCCTTTTTGCCCAAGAAATTTTTATGTGACCCCAGGCATATAGGTATATGAACTATACAAATCAAACATTTACTGTTAATCATGGTTTCCCTCACATTCAGTTATGAGAATGTTATGGGGTTGCAAAGCATGGTTCAAGAAGCTGGGCCATAAAGCACAGTCTCAGTTCCAAGACCCAGATTCCCCTCAGGTTCAAAGTATTTTACTTTGGTTTCTCAGGGTTTCCATGCTGGGCTGGATGATTATACCCTCTTGTCTGCAACTCTATTTCCAAGATTGAAATGTCTCAAATTTCAGGCATTATGAAGATCACTTCCAGCATTTGAAACTGGAGAAGACAACATAAAAAAGAAACAGTCATCCTAGACCCATTTCTTGAAGTTGGGATAAAAGAGGAGGCAAAGAAAGAATATTCCTTTCTCTCTTGTCTGTTCAGTTCATGATTTCCACATGAAGCTGAACTAGAATCTTCACCTTCAGGACACAGCTGAAAAGAGAGCAGAAGGAAAATAGTGTCAGAAAAGAGGCATTTCTCACTCTCACCAGTTTTAAAATGCAGGCAACTAAGTAAGAAGCTCTCCTCATACACAGAGTAGAGGAAACAGAAGTCTCCATAGTAGTCAATTAGGACAAGTTTCAAAGGCCTTTCAAGAGTGTTTCCAAGTTACTTTATTTGGAGATGCCCAGACATGACCAAGTCTTTCAAAGAAATGCATATAAAATGTGGCATTTTTCAGTGAGACAGTATATCCCTTTGAGTTTGCCTAGCATTAAGTCCATTAATATTTCTTCTAAATAGAAGTAAATATGACTTCCAAGTTAAAGAAGGATTTGAAATAAATCGTGATGCGTGAATCACCTAATATATTTTGTTCAATTGTTTTTCATTCATATCGATTCTTCATGACCCCATTTGGTGTTTCTTGTCAAAGGTACTATAGTAGTTTTCCATTTCCTTCTTATCTGATAGATGAAGAAACTGAGGCAAACAGAATTAAGTCACACAGGATCACACAGCTTGTAAATGTCTGAGGCTTGGAACTCAGAAAGATAAGTCATTTAAGTCCAGAATTCTATCCACTGTGTCATCTAGCTACCCCAAATTATATATATATATATATATATATATATATATATATATATCATTAATCTACATGACTTCACTAAAAGGGTTGGCAACAAATTAAGTAACCATTACATTGCATGGTATTTTCTTCTGCTGATGTCAAAATGTCATTTACACTCTGTAAAATTCTAAGAGGAATGTTCAAATAGAACTTATTACTGTTACTCTTGAAACATCTCTCTTCCAAATTTCCCTATTATTATCAAGTACACAACCATCCTGCCTATCATGAATGCTCTGATCATCCCTGACTTCTTACCCAGTTCTGCTTCACAGATCCAATCTGTTGTCAAATCTTATCTTTCTATCTTCATACTCTTAATAAATACCCTGATCTCCTCTCATTCACCAAAAATAATTTCCCATATATAGATATACATATATATGCACATATAGTTGTTCCAGTTCTTTTTTTCCTCAATAAACCCTCCAATAATTCCTTATTATTTTCAGGATCAAATATAATATCTGCTATTTGATATGTAAAATTATTTTCTACCTGGCCCTTACTATAATTCCAGGCTTCTTATAATGTATTCCCCTCCACAAATCTTTATGATCTAGTTACACTGGCTAACTTGCTCTTCCTTACCCATGCTGCTTCATTTCCTATTTCATGTCTTGGAATTGGCTTTTCTCCATATCTAGAATGCTTTCCCTCCTCACCTCCATCTTACACTTTCCCTGAATTCCTTCAACAATCAGCTCAAATCCTACATACTTCTAGAGGTTTACTTAAGAGTTCAATTTAATCCCCTTGTCCCATAAGAGGCTTTTACTAAACAACCCAGTGCTCCTACTTTCCTTCTGTAATTACCTTCCATATACTCTAAATATATATGTAATATACCTAGGAAACTTACTTGTGAGGTCTTTGAAGCCTGAGACTGTTTTGTATCCCCAGCATTTGGCACATTGATTGGAATATAAGTGCATTTTATCCTATTTGTTTTTCAGTCATATCTGACTTTTTGTAACCTTATTTAAGGTTTTCTCAGCAGAGATACTGAAGTGGTTTGCTATTTCCTTCCCCAGCACATTTTATAGGTGAGGAACTGAGGCAAACAGAGTTAAGTGACTTGCCTGAGGTCACAGAGTAAGTGTCTGAGACAGGATTTGAACTCATGAAAATAAATTTTCCTGTTCCAATACTACTTCACCACCTAGCTGCTTAATAAGTGCTTAACAAATGCTTATTGATGGTCTCCATGAGAAAAAAAAATGAGAATGAAATTATTGTTAAAGCAAAACAAAGAAAGCAACAACAATCAAGGTTCATATAGTTCATTGAAGTTTATACACAAGTCCTCTTCACTGGATATTCACAACAGCCCTCTGGTGTAGATGCTATTGTCCTCAGTTTACAAATGGCCTGGTTTTCAGGAAGTTAAAGTTACTGATCTAGGATTACACAGTAAAGATGTATCTGAGTCACAATTTAAACTCAGGCCTTCCTAGTTGTAAGTCTAGCACCAATGCTGGCAATGTCCTATTACTTGGGAGACTGAATCATGAATAATTTAAAAACTCATGATGTTTCTAAATCTTAGAGAGATGTGCTAACTTTGTAGGAAAACTTTTATTTTTGATTAAAATACAATTCAGTGGCTTTACTTATAAGTGCAAAAAACCACATGTGTGCATTCTAAGACTATGAATACATTGGTTTTCATGCTTGAAATTGTACTAATCAAAGTATGCTAGAAATTTATTTCTTGAGGAAAACAGATAGCATGTAGCATAATAAAATAACTATCTTTTTATGTTAATTTCAATTCACAGTCTATGGAAACCACAAGGATTTGATTGTTTGCCAGAATCTAATTCTAGTAAATATTACATTCTTTGTAGCATGAAATATGTTAATAATACTTGAGTTTAAATCTCATTATATAATATGGGTTAAAAAATACAATATGGCAGAATAGGAAGAGTGTTGGCTTAGATTCAGGAAAACCAGAAATCAAGTACTGTCTCCCATAAGTAGCAGATGTAACTTGAACCAGTCACTTAACATGAACCTCAAGATACAACCTCTGCTCCATTACAGATTAATTGCATTTACCTCAGTAGAAGGAATTTACATGAGACCATTATAGATCTCAGAATATTTGTGAAAATTTTATTGTCAAAATCATCACATCTATGCACACTAGTTTCAAGAGTTTAATAATCCACCTCAGTTCCACCAAATATAATCATCAGCAAATATTTTTGTTTTATAAGGCTGATATAATATGTAAAGTTGACAATGAAAGAATGTGTAGGCACCTGTGAATGTCACACACATGTGAATTTGGTTCTTTAATAATGAATGAAAATGGTGCTGTGATAGATTTTCAGTGTGTATAATCATAATCATTAGTCTGTAATAGGTTGTCATAGAAACCCTCCCAATGGATTAACAATGGATTTAAGCAATGGATAACAAAATTTTAAATTCACAACATATTAGAGTCAGTTAGACTTGAAATCATCCAATTCAATGCCCTCATTTTATAGATAAAGAAACTGAGGAAGAGTTTCAGGTACGTTCATTGATTTAGTTGAGGTTATACAACTACTTAATAGTCAAGCCAGGATTAGAATTCACCATTCTAATTTAGCAGTTAAGTTCAGATCGTGGGTTCACATTATAAAAATAACCATAATCAACACTTAGTAGGTTTCCTATCCTCTCTTTCCTAGATAGACTCAAATGGTCCATTGATAGTACCCCTCAGAAATTTCTCAAACAGGCTAAAGGTGTGTAAAGCTAATAATGAGGTTGGAAATCTTTATTCTATTTTAGGAATATTTGTTAATTGTATTTACACAGAGAATTGGAAGAAGACAAAACTAGGGAACTAAATGAATGTAAGTTGTATAAGAGAGGGAGGAGTCAAGAATACTTTTATGATTTCATATCTAAATGACTTAGAATAGGGACAACATTAATATAAAAGGGAAAGAAGAATTTGATTTCTGAAAAAATGACCAAAAAGTTTCATAGAGTAATAGATATAGAGATAGAATGAATAATAGAGAACATATAATTCTTCATTTTATACATGAGGATACTAATGCTTGGAGAGTTCCATTGACTTGCCTGTGATCATACAGGGAAAAATCAACAGAGATGAGATCAAAATCCTGTCCTCTTTTCATAAAGTACATCAGTGTGCATGTTATTTTATTTTATCCTCACAACTTTGGAAAGATCTTATCTGTTTGAATATTATGTCTATTTGAAGAAGTATCCACACCAATTGTGCTCACTTCTAATTGACCTCAGTCCCTCACTTTTCATACTTTCTCACTTTATCGCCACTTTTCTCTTGCCTCCACTTTTCAGTTGCCTTTTATTTATCTGCCCCCAATTAGCATGAAAGTTTTTTGAAGACATACTAGACATCCCCTTTTGCATTTATTTATCTTCCCAATGCTTGGTGCATCACAAAAGCTTAATAAATATTTTCTCTAATCTATCTACATGAATATTTATATTTGTACATGTATACAAGTATTTTTTCATATATATGTGTTAATACACATCCACACCAAGATATACTACTGTGGGTCAAATATCACTATTAACTCTTTCTTTGGAAGGCATATCTCTGCAAGCTAAGGTATACTATGATAATGATGAAGATGAAGAATACAGACAAAATATAGAAAACCATTTTTGAACTGATATACAAGGAGGAAAGCAAAGTCCACGGAAAACTATAAACAATAGTAAAATGATGTAAAGGAAAACAACATAGAAGGAATCAGAATTCTCATGAATACTTTCATCAATTTCCAGAGAACTGATGAAATATATACACCAATTCTTTCAGTAGAAAGATGATACAAAATTATGTGAGTGAAATGAGACACACGTGCCAGATATAGGTAATATGTCAGTTTGTTTAATTTCTTTCTCAAGGGATGATTCTATTGATTTATTACTGAGATATGTTCCCTTATAGAAAAGGGTAATTTAAAAAAATCATACATAAAATGATATTTTAAAGGAAAGATTATTAGAGTCAAAAAACTTAGATTAAAATCCCAACTCTGTCACTTATAGCATGTGGTCCTAGAAAAATCACCTTACTTTTTTGGAGGCTCAGTTTCCCCATCTGAAAAAGAGAGATTGAAGACCAGCACAAATGGTAAAGTGGGGAAAGCAGTTCAATCTTGCTTCCCTCCCAAACTTTTGTAGGAAACCACAAAGATTTATGAAGAGCCAAATTGAGTGATGATTGGAAAATCTAAGAAAACACAGTGAGCCATCTTTCCAGATCAAGGTCACAAATTTATCCTCCATGTAAATGACAAACTGTAGAACAGGGTGGCTAGAACTGCAGAGTCAGCCCTTGGGCTCTGAATAGGGCTGCAGTGCAGATGCTCTGACCTAGTGTGAATTGTGGGCTTAACCCCTGCTCTCAAAACAGGGGTAGACAGACAATGGCTCTGCTATTTATCTGACCCCCAAAGTGGATGTAGCTGCAGCACAGACCCAGAACACTGCAGAGCCAGCATCACTGTTTCTCTGACATCAGACTGGATTGCAGACTCAGCCCACATACTCATAAGAGGCGTAAGCAAACAGTGCTATTACAATGATTACAGAAAGGGCCTTCTAAATAGATATAAAAATTTAACCAGCAAATCTATACTGGAACTCCAGAAAAAAATCTTGAGTTAAATTGTCTGGATCCAAACCAATCCAGGAAACTCAAGATTAGAATGATGACAAGAAGTTTTCACACCACAGAGAGTTCCCTGAAAGTCATCAGCACCCTGGCCAGAACCACATTTGTGATCCTTAAAGAACACAGCATTTAATACCCAGAGAATATAGTAGCAGGCCCCCAGATAATACAATCCAGGACCATAAAAACCATAAGAGTCATCAAAAGGACACATTCTGTCTAGCCCTAACAAAATATATGAAGTAAGATTAAATAATAAGTAAAGAAATAAACAAGGGTGCAGTTAGATGGTGTCATGGATAAAGCACTGGCCCTGAAGTCAGGAGGACCTGAGTTCAAAACGAGTCTCAGACATTTAACACTTACTAGATATGAGACATTCAGAAAGTTACTTAACTCCCATTGCCTCACCAAAAAAAAGAAAGAAAGAAAGAAAAGAGAAAAAGAAAAAAGAAAAGAAAAGAAAAAGAAGTTTAAAAAAATTTCCAAACCAAATGAACAAACAGAAAATAAAAACGTTTATGATGCCAGATATTTCCAAGACAAGCCCAGAAAGGCCTCAAAGAGAATTTTTTTTTTTACAAATGGAAATGAAATAAGAAATTCAGAAGAATGTTTTGGAAAGAAGATAAATAGCTTAGCACAAGAGGTACAAAAGCTTATCCCATCATGATATGATACAAAAATTAGAATGCACTAAACCAAAGTTGTTTAGTTAGTTAGCAAAGACTCCATGTGACAACAAGACAAAATTTTTTTAAATTTTATTTTATTTACAAAATATATGTATGGGTAATTCTTCAGCATTAACCCTTACATAGCTTTCTGTTACAAATATTTCCCCCCAACTCCCCACCCCTCCCCTAGATGGCAGAATATTGACTACATGTTAATTATGTTAAAATACTTGAAAAATCGAATAAATGTATACATATTTCCAAACTTATCATTGTTGTGCAAGAAAAACCGTATCTACACGAAAGACATATCAGATAAAGGAAACACAATGTAAGCAAACATCAATCAAGACCATGAGAATGTTATGTTGTGGTCCACATTTCGCATCCCTCTCTCTGGGTGTATATGGCTTTCTTCAGTAAACAATTGGAAGTGGTTTGAAACATTTCATTGTTGAAGAAAGCCATGTCCATCAGAATTGATCATCATATAGTATTGTTGTTGCCGTATATAATGATCTCCTGGTTCTGCTCATTTCACTCAGCATCAGTTCATGCAAGTCTCTCCAGGCCTCTCTGAAATCGTCCTGCTGGTCATTTCTCACAGAACAATAATATTCCATAATATTCATATACCATAATTTATTCAGCCATTCTCCAATTGATGGGCATCCTTTCAATTTCCAGTTTCTTGCCACTACAAAAAGGGCTGCCACAAACATTTTTGCACATGTGGGTCCCTTTCCCTCCTTTAAAATCTCTTTCCCAATTGTCTCTTGAATAATATTGAATATGTCTCTCTGGTATAGTCTCCTCTCCCTTCTCCAAACTATCATCCCATTCAAACTGATATGCTAGCTATCTTCTGTAGTTGATAATCCAGTTTCTTTTGTACTTTTATGAAGTGGTCACTTCTATCTGGTATATATTATCTCCACTGTGACAGAATCTATAGCTGAGATCTTTCCAGATCCTCCACAGATCAGTGCATTCCCCCTCTTATTCTGGATTTCTTTGTTCATGCATTATATTTACTCATTTGAGTTCTCCTACATTAATTATATTCCTTGAGAACAGGAATCAGATTACTTTTTGTATTTCACAGAGCTTAATATAATGTTTGCAATATAATAAATGCTTAAAATATCTTTTAAAATTTAATTTATTTGTCTCTTTAAATGTTATGACACTCATCAGTAGAATGAATCTTCCTTAGGTAAACAGGGGCTTTCATGTAAGAAGGATAATTTAATATTTTGTCTTTGTGCCCACATTGACTAACATAGTGCCTGTCAGAGAGTAGGCAGTTAATAATGTTGATTTTAATAGATTTGATTAAATGTAATAGTGGACTTTGGAATCACTATTGTGAAAAGGCTGTACAGGGCCTAGCAATTTGCTGTTATATTTGTTGATAGATAAAAATAAAAAGAGAGGAAGTTTACCAATCAGTTACAGTGCTTTATAAGACCAGAGATAAAGAATAAAACACAAAAGAAATAAGCTCTCAGTCCTCCAAAATCCCAGGCCCCTCAATCAACATTCTCATAACAAGCTTGGAAGAAAAGGATTGGGGATTTTTTAGCCCTTCTTTTGAGAAGAAATTTGAGATTAAAGGATACTTTAACTTTGTAAGTCTCTGGGTAATAACCTTCAGAGCAATCTCTAAATGGCTTAAGCTTTGCACGTATCATGTGGAAGAGTCATCCTAGAAAACATGATATGACTGCTTCGTGCTTGTGGCTGAAATGCTCAGGGCCACTGTGTTAAGATTTAAAGCTTCATACATTTGCTGTAACATAATAGGGACTCTTGCGATAGGGAGAGTAATGTTCTTAATACATCTGGCTGCTAATACCAGTGTTCAGAGAACTAGAAGCAAAATGAACCCTCCTGCAAGACCCATTAAGATGGTTCCCTTCTATTACTGGGATTTGCTTTTAAATCAACATATTGTTCTAATACTCTCAGAAAATTGGAGGAGACTCATTGAGACAGTCCTGTTTATCTAAAATAAATGACTGCCAATTGGATTAAATAATTGGATAATTGATTTCCCTGACCCTCTTCTTGTTTTTATGGGGAAAAAAATATTTTAATGATGGTGATGATGATAATAATAGCTCATATGTGCATTTCTAAATGCATATGTAGAAATATATACATATAAATATATATGCACATATACTAGCTATTGTTATTGTCATAATCATAATGGAAAAGTTTCTGTTTTATTTCTATGTATACTTTATTAACATATATACATATATTACATATTATATCATATATTATCATGTGATATAAATAATTATATATAATATGAGGTAAATTATATATCTGTGTATTTGTATTATGTGTGAAAATAAGTATATACAATGTATATATATGTATATATAAAACCTATTAAATACCAAACACTGTGCTGTTTTACAAATATTATCTCATTTGATCCTCACAACTCTCAGAGGTAAATGCTATTGTTGTCCTCATTTAAGAGTTCTGGAAACTGAGAAAAATAGGAGTTAAGTAGCTTACCTGAAGTCACATAGCTAGTAAGTCCCTAATGCTGGATATGAATTTGGGTCTTTGGGCTTCTAGGTCCAGCCCCTATCTAACTATTCCTGGCTATAGTTAATAAACCAAAATACTACAAAAGGATGTCCATAACAGAACTCAATCATAAACTAGCTGAAAAGTAATTTTCAGGGGATGATACAGTGGATAGCATGTTAGAGTCAAGAAGATATCAGTTCAAATCTTGCCACAAACATATTATTAGCTATGGACCATGGATAAGTTATTTAATTTCATTTTCAGTTTCCTCATCTATAAAATGAGAATAATAACAGAACCTACTTTTGGGGCTCTTGTGAGAATCAATGAGATAATATTTGTAATGTGCCCTATAAACCTTAAAGCGCTATATAAATGCTAGCTATCATTATTAATATAATAAATGAGAGGCAGCACCAGTCCTACATCTGACAAACAATAGCCATTATAATCCAGGATAAGTTACTTAACTCATCAGTACTTTAGGAAACTCAAATTGAAGAAACTGTGCTAACATATATCAAGAGGAAATTTCTTCAACTTACATGCTCTACCTTTCTAACTGGGCAGCCAGTGACACAGTGGATAAAGTGCTGGGTGTTAAATTGGGAAGATTCATCTTACTGATCTCAAATCTGGACTCAAGATATTCATGAACTACATGACTCTGGGCAATTCACTTAACTCTGTTTGTTTCCGTTTCCTCATCTGTAAAATGAGCTATAAAAGAAAATGGTGAAGCACTTTAGCATCTTCAGCAAGAAAACTCCAAATTGGTTCATGAGGAGTTGGAAATGAGTGAAATGACTGAACAAATACGTCTAACTATGATCATAAGAGAAAAATTTTAGAATTAGAAGGGATGTGGAATCTATCTAATCCAAGCACCTCATTTGACAGATGAGTTTTATATACATATAAAGATAAAAATATATAATCTCTTTTTACTTTATGAAATATTCATGATATTGGTATATATTTATCATTGTAAACTCATTATTGAGAAATCTTATTATTCACCTAAATTAAATCAGCTTTGCTTTGGTACTCATAATTTATCAATACCCTCTGCTCCTGTAATTGGACCCTCTAACTGAAGGGAATATCCATGGGCTCCAAGATCTTTTTATGGAGGGGGTACAATATAATTTTCTCCTCATTTTCCCCACATACACTTCTTTTAGAATTCTCTGAATTTTTCCATAATGCTCCTGGGCCAGGTGTCTTCTTTTTCCACCCTCTCTTTCCTCTTTTTTCACTTCTCATTTCTGTGCTGTCTTCCTCCACTAAACTTTAAACTCTATAAATTCAGGGATTGTCTTCCTTTTTCTTTCTATTTCTATTCACATTGTCTGACACATAGGTGATTAATAAATGTTTACTGACTATGCAGAAAACTTCTGACAATGATGGCAAAGTTAAAAATTTCCATCAAGTCAATTCCCTCAAGTAATATTCCAGAAAAGGCTATTTTTTTAAAAATAGATAAATGAAACAATGAATAAGTCAAAGAATATATATATATGTATATTTTACATATAAATGTATTGTGTGTGCATCAATGAGACTTTTCATTCAATCTAAGACTATCCAAGCCTGGTGTTATCTTAACTGGGGCCCTGAAATTGATGTGGGATGGGAATGGGGGAGAACTAAAACCAGCTGTGTGGGTTGAGTTTTATTGAGACCACACAAGGTGATAGTCATTTCTCATTACTGGACAGTAAGAAATTATGAACCTGAGAAATTCATTGCATTTATATGACTTCATTTATAGGATGAACTTTCTGATATCTCATCAGGTCCAACTAAATGTATTACCATATTAATGATTTCACTATCACTTCTGTGAAGTACAAGGTTGGAGTTCTGGCTAAAGGTCTCACTCACATTTATCACATAGAGCTAATCTCCAGCATGAATTCTCTGATATACAATAGACCTGCCTGAGCAGTGTGATGACAGCAGCAGCAGCTTTAAGAGATCTCATCCCAGAGACAGTAAAGGGTTCAAACAACATTTCAGAAAGAAATTATATGGGTCTTTTTTTTCTGAGAATGGGTACAGCTGGTTCTTACTGGCAAATCTATTGCACAAATACAGTTTTGGGTCACAATTGCAGGGTAGAGAGAAATGTTTATGGTCTTTCACTAGGGGAAAAAGGGCCTTGGTCACACCTTCAAGCCAAAAAGGAATGCTAATACTTGTGGCTGGAATAGAGTGAGGGCCCTTTATGGGTAAAGACCAGAATGCAAATCAGGAGGCATTATTGATCACAACTCACTCCTGTTCATACCATTTTGAAAGCACTGAAAACTTGCAGATCTCTAGAACTACCTCTGAACTACAGCACAAAAGAGCTTAAAGCTTGGAATAGTGATGCTTCACCCCTAAGTGACTAGGGAATGCATTTGTAGTATAAAGTTCCAAGTCAAGAAATAGGCTAGAAAAATAAGTGAACAAAGAAACAAAAAAGCTAAGACCACAAAAATACTAGTGATATGGAAAACTAAAACACAAACTGAGAAGAAGATAGCAATGTGAAAAAATTACAATAAAAGTTATTTAAAATGCTAATTGGATCAAATAAATCCTACAAGAATAAAGTGGCAATCATGAAAACTAGTTGTCATTGGCTAAGAAATAGAGAGTGAATCAGTGGAATAGATTAGGTACCAAGATACAACAGTCAATGACTATTGCAATCTATTGTTTGAAAAATCCAAAGTTTCTGGGAGAAGAACTTACTATTAGACAAAAAGAGTGCTGGAAAAACTGCTCTAAAACACTTGATTGGAAAAATGAAAATAATAGCTCTGAGGTAGTACTTCATATCTTGAAAATTGGCTAATACAACATAAAAAGAAAATAATAAATATTGAAGGGAAGGGTGGGATTGGATTACTAATGCATTGTTGGTAGACTTGTGAACTTATTCAACCATTCAGGGGAGCAGTTTGGAACTATGCTCAAAAGGCTATAAAACTTGACCCAGCAATTATCCAATAAATCATTTTTAAAATTGGAAAAAAAAGGTTCAGCTAGATTGTGCAATGGATAGAGCACCAGCCCTAAAGTCAGAAGGACCTGAGGTCAAATCTGTCTCACACACTCAACACTTCCTAGCTGTGTGACCCTTGGCAAGTCACTTAACCCCAATTGCCTCAGCAAAAAGAAAGAAAGAAAGAAAGAAAGAAAGAAAGAAAGAAAGAAAGAAAGAAAGAAAGAAAGAAAGAAAGAAAG
>JAJPUD010003690.1:194680-212853 GCA_023553655.1 Myrmecobius fasciatus | reverse complement strand
AAGGAAGGAAGGAAGGAAGGAAGGAAGGAAGGAAGGAAGGAAGGAAGAAAGGAAGAAAGAAAGGAAGAAAGAAAGGAAGAAAGAAAGAAAGAAAGAAAGAAAAAGAAAAGAAAAGGGCCCACACATAGCAAAAATGTTTATATCAACTCTTTATGGTGACAAAAAATAAAAATTTAGAGGAAGCCCATCAATTGGAGAATGGCTAAACAAATTGTGCTATATAAATGTAAAGGAATACTATTGTTCTAAAAGAAATATTTGGCTAGGAAATTTCAGAAAAGCCTGGAAAAATTACGTGAAGTAATGCTGAGTGAAATAAGTAGAAACAGGAGAACACTCTACACAGTAACAACACTGCATTGATCAACTTAAACAGACTTAATTTCTCTCAGCAAAACAATGATCTTAGATAATCCTGAAAGACTTGTGATGGAAAATGCTATCCATTTCCAAAGAAAGAACTATGGAGACAATATATATTGAAGGATACTATTTTCAATTATTTGTTGTTGGGTTTTTTAATTTTTTGTGGTTTTTCCCTTTTGTTCTGATTTTTCTTTCACAATATGACTAATGTGGAAATATGTTTAATATGACTTCATATGTATAACATATATCAGATTGATTGCTATCTTGGGAAGGAGTGAGAAGAAAAAGCAGAAATGTAAATCAAAACCTTATAAATATGAATGTCAAAAATTAATGAATAATTTTTTAATAGTAAAAAAGAGAAAAATATAATTTCTTTTAAAAAAACTGAATAGGCCAAATGGAAAGGGAGATATAAAAATTAATTGAAGAAAACAATCTCAATAATTAGGATTGCTCTGGTGGAATCTAATAATTCCACAAGATATGAGAAATAATAAAACAAAGTCAAATGGGAAAAAAAGTGAGAAGACAATATCCTACTGGAAAATAAATTGAGGAGAAAAAATTTTAAAATTATTGGACTATATAAAGAGGGAAAGAGAGAGAGAGACAGACAGACAGACAGACAGAAAGAGAAAGAGAGAGAGAGAGAGAGAGAGAGAGAGAGAGAATACCTAGACATCAATTATCAAAAAAATTTTCCTAATACCTTAAATGCAGAGGGTAAAATGAAAATTGAAAGAATCCATTGGTCACATCCTGAAAGACATTAAAATGAAAACTCCCAGGGCTATTAAAATCAAAGCTCCCAAGTCAAGGAGAAAATATTACAGGTAGCCATTTTAAAAAAGCAAAAATTAATTCAAGTATTATTGAGTCAGGATCTCACACAAGATTTATCAACTTCTATAGTAAAGCAGAATGTAGGGAATATGCTATTCTGAAAAACAAATGAGTTGGGAATACAACAGAGAATAAGCTACTCAGCAAAAATGAGTATAATTCTTCAGGGGAAAACAGATATTTGAGGAAATAGAAGACTTTCAAGAATCCCTGCTGAGAAGACCAGAACTCAATAGAAAATTGGACATTAAAATATAAAACTCAAAGAACCATAAAAAGGTAAACATGCAGCAAAAACATGAGGCTCAATAAAATTAAACTGCTTACATTCCAATATGGAAAAATGAGACATGTATTTCCTAAAACCTTTATAATTATTAATGCCATTAGAAACAGTGTACATAGATGGAATGGGTATGAGTTGACTATTTGAAATGGTCTCAAAAAAATGAAGGTGTGAGAAAGAAGGATGCACTGAAAGAAGGAAGAAGGAAGAAGCAGAAGAGAAAAATTATCTCATAAAAGAGAAGGAATAACTTTTATAACAGAAGGGAAAATGATGGGATGAGCAATGTTTAACCTCACTCTCATCAAAATTGATTCAAAGGGGGGAAGAACCAGAAGATAGTTGTAGTAACAGAAATATTATAATAATAAATTATGAATGTGTTATCTGCTTTGATCAATACAATAATCCAAGTAAATTCCAAATAGATAATGATGAAAAATGTTATCTCCCTCCAGAGAAGAAACTGATGAATTCCAAATGCAAATGTCACAGGGGAAATAAAGAAAGGTGAACATGAAGACTTAAGTTTAGTTTTCTTATGTTTTAATTGGCTTAGGGGGGAAAAGAATAGTAAGGGGGAGAAGAATACATGAAGAAACAAATGAGGAACAAAATGGAGTAATAATCTATTTCCCCTAACTATCTAAAGCATGTGAAAAATGTTTTCAAAAAAAAAAAAAGTATGGAGCTGTATTGGAAGAAGTGGGCATATCATGTACTTCATTCTTACCTAAACCTATATATATATATATAAATAAACATATATATATATATATATATACTCATATATGGCCATAAGATGTACACATAATTGAAACATTTAGCAATACAAAAATATGATGTAGAAATATGGTCAAGTTAACAGAGAACTAATTGAAGCAAGGGGGAAAGGAGAGGAGAGTATCAGAGGAAGTGTAGAATTGAGGAAGAAAAAAGTCACAATAAAAACAAATTTCAGATATAGAAGATTGATCATAAAGAATGGATTTAGATCTAATAACTTGGAAAAAAATATTAAGTGCTCATGGGTAGGCCAAGTGAATATAATAAAAATGATAATGCTTCCTAAATTAATCTGTTTAGTACTATACCAATAAAACTCCCAATAAATTATGTTACAGATCTAGAAAAAATACTAACAAAATTCATCTGGAAGAAAAAAAGGTCAAGAATTTCAAGGAAATTAATGAAAAAAAATGAAGGTAGCCTAGCTGTATCAAACCTAAAATTATATTATAAAGCAGCAGTCATAAAAACCATTTGGTACTGGCTGAGAAATAGAGTAGTCAATCAGTGGAGTAGATTAGGTCCACAGGACAAAATAGTCAATAGCTATAGCAATCTAGTGTTTGACAAATCCAAAGACCCCAGCTTTTGGGATAAGAGCTCATTATTTGTCAAAAACTTCTGGGAAAATTGGAAACTAATATGGCAGGAACTAGGCATTAACCCACACCTAGCACCATATACCAAGATAAGGTCAAAATGGGTTCATTATTTAGAAATAAAGAGTGATATTACAAGCAAATTAGAAGAACATAGGATACTTTATATCTCAGATCTGTAAAGAAGGAAGGAACTTGTAACCAAAGAAGAACTGGAACTCATTATTGAACACCAAATAGATAATTTTGATTATATTGGTTAAAAAGTTTTTGTACAAACAAAACTAAAGCAGACAAAATTAGAAGGGACATAATAAATTGGGAAATTTTTTACATTTAAATGTTCTGATAAAGGCCTCATTTCTAAAATATATAGAGAATTGACTCAAATTTATAAGAATTCAAGCCAATCTTCAATTGATAAATGGTCAAAGGATATGGGCAGACAATTTTCAGATGAAGAAATTAAAACTCTTTCTACTCATATGACGAAGTGCTCTAAATAACTATTGATCAGACAAATGCAAATTAACACAATTCTGAGATACCATTACATACCTGTCACATTGGCTAAAATGATAGGAAAAGATAATTATGAATGTTGGTGGGGATGTGGGAAAACTGGGACACTAATACATTGTCGGTGGAATTGTGCATAGATCCAGACATTCTGGAGAGCAATTTGGAACTATACTCAAAAAATCATGAAACTGTGTATACTCTTTGATCCAGCAGTTTCTCTACTGGGACTCTATTCCTAAGAGACCTTAAAGAAAGGAAAGGTACCTACATGTGCAAAAATGTTTGGCAGCCCTTTTTGTAGTGGCAAGAAACTGGAAACTGAGTGGATGCCCATCAGTTAAAGAATGGCTAAATAAGTTAGGGTATATGAATATTATGGAATATTATTTTTCTATAAGAAACAATCAGCAGAATGATTTTAGAGAGACCTGGAGAGACTTACATGAACTGATGCTAAGTGAAATGAGCAGAACCAGGAGATCATTGTACATGGCAACAGCAATATTATATAATGACCAATTCTGATAGATGTAACTCTTTCCAACAATGAGATGACTGAAGCTAATTCTAATGATCTTGTGATGAAGAGAGTCATCTACTCCCAGAGAGTACTGTGGGAACTGAGTGTGGATCATAACATAGCATTTTCATTGTTTTTGTTGTTCTCTTGTATTTTGTTTTCTTACTCATTTTCTTTCCTTTTTGATCTGATTTTTCTTATGCAGCAAGATAATTGTGTGTGTATATATATATATACATATATATGTTTACATATATTGGATTTAACATATATTTTAACATGTATAACACATATTGGATTACTTGTTAGCTAGGGGAGGGAGTGGGAGGAGAGGAAAATTTAGAAAATAAGGTTTTGCAGGGGTTAATGTTGAAAAATTATACATGCATATGTTTTGAAAATAAAAAGTTTCAATAAAAAAGACTTTAAAGAAAAAAAAAGAATGGATTTAAAAAGAGAAATAAAAGGCAAATCCCATGAACTGAGCATAGACTATACAAAGAGGAGAAGAATAAAGGAATAAGGACAGATGACTATAATTAGAAATTACTCATTTTGATCTCATTCATTTTCACTAACCCTCTTCTTGGGGAAAAAAATTACAGTGAGGGAGGAGAAAATATAAAATCTGATATAATGAAGAGGGAAAAAATAAATAACCATCATAACTGTGAATGGGAATGGGAAAAATTCACTTGAAAAATGGAGGAGAGTGACAAACTGCAGAAGAGAAATAGTTGATTTATAAGAAAAACCTCTAAAACATAAAGATTGATAGTGTAATAAAAATAAGGGAATATAAGAAAATCTGTTATTCCTCAGCACTCACACAGGGAAATGCAATCATCTCAGATAAGACTCCAATAAAAATAGACGTGATCAAGAGAGATTATTAAGGGAATGCCATTATATTTTTAAAATACCATTAATAGTGAACCAATATCCACAGCAAACATATATATTCATAATTATATAGAATCAGAATGCTAATAGGAAAAGTTAATCTGAAAAAGAGACAAAAATAGTAAAACAGCAATCATTGGTGACTTTGGAGGTCACCTTTTCTATATAGTAAAAAAAATCTATAAAGTGTACTAAGAATATAAATATGCTTTTTATAAAAATTAGATTTGATAGACTTCTAGTGATTACTAAATGGAAATTCGAAGGCATATTGATGGATTAGATAGTTAAATTTTTTTTAGATATGGATCGATAGATTTTTTCCCTAGTACCTTTACAAAAATTGACTTTATATAAGAACCTAAAATGAAGAAAAGCAGAAACATTAAACACATTTTTTTTATTTTTTAATACTTTTTATTTGCAAAACATATGTATAGGTAATTCTTCAACATTAACAAAGCTTTCTGTTACAAATTTTTTCCCCCTACTCCCCACACCTCCCCCAGATGGCAGGATATCCAATACATGTTAACTATGTTAAAATACTTAAGAAATAAAATATATGTATACTTACTTCCACACATCATTTTTGTGCAGGAGAAATCGTATGTACAAGAAAGAATAATCAAATAAAGGGAATACAATGCAAGCAAACATCAATAGAGAACATGAAAATGATGTGTTGTGGTCCACATTTCACATCCCTCTCTCTGGGTGTATATGGCTTTCTTCACTGAACAATTGGAACTGGTTTGAGGTATTTTATTGTTGAAGACAGTCATGTCCATCAGAATTGATCATCATATAGTATTGTTGTTGCCATGAAAAATGATCTCCTGGTTCTGCTCACTTTACTCAGCATCAGTTCATGCAAGTCTCTCCAGTCCTCTCTGAAATCGTCCTGCTGGTCGTTTCTCACAGAACAATAATATTCCATAACATTTATATACCATAATTTATTCAGCCATTCTCCAATTGATGGGCATCCATTCAGTTTCCAGTTTCTAGCCACTACAAAAAGAGCTGCCACAAACATTCTTGCACATGTGGGGCCCTTTCCTTCCTTTAAGATCTCTTTGGGATATAAGCCCAATAGAAACACTGCTGGGTCAAAGGGTATGCACAGTTTGATAACTTTTTGAACATAATTCAAAATTGCTCTCCAGAATGGTTGGATCGTTCACAGTTCCACCAACAATGCATCAGTGTCCGCATCAGTGTCCCAGCCTTCCCACATCCCCTCCAACATCTGTCATTATCCTTTCCTGTCATTTTAGCTAATCTGACAGGTGTGTAGTGGTACCTCAGAGTTGTCTTAATTTGCATTTCTCTGATCAATAGTGATTTGGAGCAACTTTTCATATGACTATAAATAGTTCATTAAACACATTCTTTACCAACCATAGCAAAACAACAAAATTAATGAATGAAAAATTTTGAAGAAAATTTCAAATTTAAATGAGAAGTAAACAAGGTAATTATAAATAATTATAAACTTTGTTGAATAATTTATAGGAACATACATATTTTTTAAAATAAATTGGCATTATGGAAACAATAACAAAACTTTTAGGATAAAGTCAAAATAATTCTTAAAAGAAAGTTTAGATCTTTAAACATTTTTATTAACAAAAAAGAGAAGGAATGTATCACTCAACTAGGTGTTGAAATTTAAAAAGAAAAAGAAAACGTAAATGAATTTTAAAATCTCAACTGAACATGAAAATGCTATAATTAATTCCAAAATGCTACAAACAAAACCTCTAAATATCAAATGATATAGATTTTAAAAATCAATAAATAAAGCCAGCAGTTTTTTTTAAATAGAATGGATACATTATTAAGCTAATTTGAATTTCAAAGAAATAATTTAAAAATTCAGAAAAAAAGAAGTTGACAAAGATATAAATAAATGCTAAAAGGGACAGTGGAGAAAACTATCCAGAGACTGAGTGTATTTACAAATGTATTTTGTTGAGCAGTCAGAGAATCAACAACTAAACTCTCATATAATGACTTGTTAAAAAAATAAAGTATCTTATTAAAAAGCAAAACAAAACAAAAAACCTTTTATAAGACATATATATAGTCCTAACAGTTGAACTATGAAAAAACAGAACAGATAAATGAAAATTTGACAGATATTTGAAATTAATATGAACGGAAAAAATACTTAGGAAAATGTTTGGAAAATCTGTAGACATATGTCAAAAGACTATACATTCTGATCAGGCTATATAAATACTACAAATGCAGGGTTGATTTAATATTATACTATGCATAATAATAAGTTGAAAATTATAATAGAAGAAAATTTTAAAGACTTTAAATCAAAACATTTAAAATACAATAAATCATTTTTTCTTAATAGAGAAAACAATGTACAACTAAATCCAAAAATTATCAGTACCTACAATAAGTAAAGATGATTATTCCTTATAATAAGAATGGCTAAACTAATATGTCTATTTTTACCATTTTAATTTGATATAGTTCAAGAAATGCTAGCTCATATTGAGACAAGATAAAATATTGAGGGAATAAATCTAATCAAAGAAGAAATAAAATTGTTCTTATTTGGAGATATTATAATAGTTTGTTTAGGACAACTAGTTGGGTGGCACAGTATATGAGAATATTCATCTTCCTGAGTTCTTATCTGGCTTCAGACATTAGTTATGTGACCCTTTGCAAATAATTTAACTGTTTGCCTCACTTTCCTTATCTGTAAAATGAGCTAGAGAAGAAAATGATAAATGAGTACTTTTGCCAAGAAATCTCCAAATGGGTCATAAAGAGTCAAATATGAATGAAATGACTGAACTAAACAAATAATGATTTGTTTACAGAATGCTTGAAATTTAACAAAAAATAATTAAAACTATAATCTTCAGCATAGTAACATATAAAATAAACACATGAGGTATCAGTATTTATATTATTTAAATTTATCAAGAAAATATAGAAAAAATAAATCATATTTATTAAAATTATGAAATATCTGCTAGTTTGCCTGTTATGACACAGTTAAGATTTATATTAATAAAATTGCAACATAAACTTTAAAGCAATTAAGGAAGATAGAAATAATTGCAATGATTTTGGTGGCTCATGGTTAGAAAATACATGTACATTACAACTACTAAAACTGATTCAAAAGATTCAGCATCCTACTAATAAAAGCAGTGAAAGGGTTTATATAAAAGAATAAAAATTTAAAGGAAAAAAAAAGCTCAATAATCTCAAGGCAATCAATGAATTAAAATATTCAAGAATGAAAATTGACATAGATACTGGATCACAAATCTTTAGCATAAAATCAAAATCATGAAAAGTATTCATTGTTAGTAGAAATGAATTATAAACAGAAAAGTTAATCAATGAAATAGATTAGATAGATAATACCTGTAAAAAATAAACATAGTGGCATATTGTTTGACTAAATAAGATATTATTTGGTATTCAAGAAAGAAAAATTAGAATGCATAGGGGAAAAATTCTGATTGAAATAAGTAACCAAAAGTAAAACTGGCAGTTTCAATTACATAAAAATTCACCTTTTGCAAAAACAATACTGTATTTGAAAGGGAAATGGTTAAGTAAGGAAAAATCTTCATAACAAATTTATGAAATAAAGATCTTATATAAGGTGTATAAAATATTTTATTAATAACATATAAGATTAAGATCTTTCCTTAGAAGATAAGTAGTCAAGGCAATATAAGCAAATAGTTTTCAAATGAAGAAAGATTTCTTCAACAACCTGAAAAAAATGTTCCAAACTACCAATTCAAGAAGAATGTACATTTAAATAATTCTGACACACCGACCTCATACTCAGAAGACTGACAGAGTTTATTAAAAGATGATTGTGGTAATTGTTAAATGGGTTTTGGGAAGGCAGACTTACTAATAATGCCCTGTGAGGGACCTTAACTAATGTTCTGTGAGGAACCTATGAAATACTTCAGCCATTCTGAAAATCTTTTAGAATGTGGATTTTATTGACTTATGTCTCCATATTCCTTGTCTTTTTTCACTAAGCAAAACTTACTCCTCAGTCACAGTGCTGGTTCTATTAAAAAAAAAAGGTTATTTTCTAAATATCTGTAAAGAAAAAAAAACAATAGGAAGGACAATTTGATTTTTCAAATCTATGCTTGTTTAATATAATGCCTGGAACATAGTAGAGACTTAAAATTCCCTCCTAGACAGCAACAACAACTCCACTTTAGCCCAAGAGCAGACATCCCAGAAACACTTTTACCTTGCTTCCAAATGTTTTTAAAAATTGATAACCCAAAATTGTTTTCTCCCATTTCATTGATGAAGCCCCCAGTAATGTGGGAATGGGAGAAGTACTTCCTTTCCACCCAGAGACATCATAGGCTCTTTACTTCTGTCTATATAACATTATCTAACAAGGGCTATTCCTTTATTTTGCCACCTCCTGTTCACAAATAAGGAGAGTGACAGACAAAAACAAGGTAGGATAAATCCTATTCTTTCTGGAGTAAAAGATCTTTAAAGTTTAAATTAAGACAGGAATTATGAGCAAAGTTCAAAGATGAATTTTGGATTCAATGGCTGCTGTCTATGGGGAGAAGGAGAGAACATAAGGGAGTTATAATAAGTCAGTCACCTTTTGCAAGTGTCCCAGATTAAATAAACAAATAAACAAACAACAAAACAAAAAGTTTCATAAATCCTTAAGATCTGGATAGGGAGAGGGATTGACCAAGGAACCAAACTACTTCAGCACCTCAATTTCTCATTTTCTGATTTACTCTTTACAACCTCTCCTTATCTCAATCCAACTACCTTAATTATTGGTGTAAAACTCTATGTAGAAGTCATGGTATCTTCCTTCTGTTTTTTGCCATGTCCCACTGGATATTCTTCTCAGAAGCTAGTAACTCTCTCCCAAGACTGAAAGTAACAAAACTGTCTCTGGGATTTGATTTCCAAAAGGTAGACTCTTAAAACATTGTTTTGTTTACAGAAATTCATTTCCAAAAGCCTGCTACCAGCAAAACATTCACACACACACACACACACACACACACACACACACACACATACACATACACACACACACACACATACACACACACACACACACACACACACAAGAATAAGGAGGAGAGAGAATAAAACAAAAAGAAGCAAGCCTATGGGTGTTTTTTCTTACATACAAAGTGGACTCTATGTGGACAAAAATCAGCCCAAATCCAAGATTACATTGGGTGGAATACCATTTGGGAAATTGTTCAAACCTTTCAATGATCGCAAGTTCTTCCAGGCTACAAAACCAAATCAAAACAAATTAAACAAGTTATATATATATATATATACACACATATATGTATGTATGTATATATCTATAGCTAAATAGATATATACATACATACATACATATCTCCACAATGTTTAGTATCAATATTTATTTATGGTGCTCTGGAGCTATAAATCATGGTATACTACAATTATAGAAGAATCCAAATTAAATGTGACCTAAAAAGTAAGACAGCAAGGAGAGCAGGGCATTAAATTCTTCCTTTTTCTGTTAGAGCAATAACATCCTAAAATAAGCTTCCATTTTAGATCCAAACATCTAGTGATATCTAATTTGGAAATTTTCTTTTCCTTGAACTCAGTTTTTATATAAGCCTAAGTATAAACACCCTTTCCCTGCTCCATAAGACCAGTGATCAAGTTGGAGATTTGGACTCTTCTTGTTCCCTAGAAATGCAATATTTTCCCTGCTAAACCTGTGACTATTGTGAACCTAATTGTTGTGCTTTGAAAGAACTGGAGGGGAAAAAGGCTCCAGAAATGCAGATGAATTTTCTATGAAAAATTTACAGAAAGACAAGTGTAAATACCATGGGATAGGTGTAGATCAGTTGAGATGTCTTTTGTTCTTAAAAAGGACCGTGCAAGTGAATTGAATTTAATTGAGAGAGGCTGTGCAAGGTCATAAGCCTCATTTTGCCCTCTGAGTCCCATGGCAAAATATATATCAATATGACTGGAGATGGGTTACAGCCTGTACAGGTGGTATGAAATTCAAACAGAAATGAATCTCTGTGTGAAGCATATTGACTTAGAAAACAACACTTTCTGTATTGCATTGTATCTTTATTTATTTTGTTAAACATTTCCCAATTACGTTTTATTTTCATTTGGACAACTCTTAGGAGTTTTGTTGGTGTGAACTGCAAGTTCCACACCTTTACACTATTGAGGGAAGTATTTACATTGTTTAGATTATGATTCTACCAAAAATAATTTGGCATCTACAACAATAAATGTTTGTTGATAAAGATAAGATGTGAATAATAAAAACTCAATGTATATTTTTAGAATGAATACGTAGCAAGTTTATAATTATATCCCTAAGATATTACCTCTCTCCCCTCCACCTAATAGTCTTCAGTCTGTGTGCAGGGATGGCAAAAGCTCTGGTTCTCATATCTTCCTATAATTGTCTGAATTCCATGAAGACCCCACTTTCACCTATATCTGGACTTGAAAGGTTTCACAGACTTTGTTCACTTCAAACATATCCTGGAATTCTCCACTGTATCTTTCAGAATTTGTCCATAGAAAAGAGATCTGAATTAGGAGGAAGTGAAGACACTCAAAGATCCTCTTTTGTTTTTGTAATAGCTTACCAACCTGGCTAATTTTTATGTCCCCTGGAAATCTGTTGAAGGAAGAACTTATGAAAAAAATGGAAATCATTATACTCTCTAAAGGAACTTAAAAATATTCCTTTATTTGGCTTGTTTTAAGTTAATTTAATTGAAATTATACTATGAATGGAAACACAGAATATCCACTATACTAAAAGACAAATTAGGGACCCAAAGAGGTAGAAGGCTGATTTTATGCTCTAAATGGTCCAGATGTTGGCCCTCAATACTATTCAAGAAAAAATGGAATGGGGGAAATTCAAGAAAAAAATGTGATGAAATATCCAGAGCTATATCTGTGCAGAAGCTTCATGTGAACATTTTTAGTATCAACTAGAATTATTAGAATTAGTTTCAATTAGAATTATTAGAATTAGAAGATTATTTTCAGATCATCATTTGAAGTACAATTTATAAACATTGTAAAATTACTCTCCTGGGACTTAGCAAAGAGGAAACTCACTTTGAAGCAGTGAATTTCATGTATTTTTGTTTGAACTAACTAGTCTTGCTGACTAGGTGCTAATGCCAATTGTTTTTTGCATCTGAAAGAACATAAGGATTGTCAGTGTCCCCCAATTTTCATTCCCTGAGGGAAGTTATCTTATTCTAGTTAAAAGTTTATATTTGTCTTTAAAGAATGTTATTTAGTTTTTTAGTTTTTTTTTTTTTTTTTTTTTTTTGGTTTGGTTTGTTTTTTTCTCAACCTCTAATAGCAACAGTAGCAGGTCAAATCATTCAAACTATTCATTTGGATATCCCAGCTTTTGATGTTTCAAAAGCATTTTCCCCCTGTACAGAGAAATGCCAGACAAAATATATATATTTTTTTCTTTCCCAAAATTGAAAATGTATTTCAAATTGGGACTTATGATAGAAACTGTCTTTGAGTTTTAAGTATAACTGTTCCCTGCAAAATATGGAAATCAGAAAACAAAAACACTACCACTTAGTCTAATTATGTTTGTGGTAAGTAATCACTGGTGTAGACAGTCCTGGAAGTCATGTTTTTCCTTGTTGTAAGAAAAACCATGGGTGTCTGTGGCCAAATGATGACTCTCTGAAACAGAAGAAACTTCTCAGAGCTTTTGGCAAGGATTGAGGAAGGAATGGTAGTAGATTGGCTGAAACTCATTCTTTTAAAACTTTATTGCCACATTTGGAAATATATTTAGTAAAGAAGACTAGAATGATGCACAAAATTCACATTTATTTCCTCTAATTGAATGTGTGGAGCAAATATAATATACATGTGGAGACCAAGTCAAACTTAGAAAGTAACTACTATTATAATGATGATGTGTACATTCATCATAAGGGAAAACAAGACCATGACTCTGAATTGATCCTTTTTAAATCTAATCAACACTGAACTCTTAAAGCAGAGTTATTACAATTTTTATTCTCATCATCTTCATTGAAATATTTTTATTATTTCATTATAGTTATATTTTATATTATTGACTTTGCCTTTATTCTCTTAGTAGATTGGTATTAAATATCCTGCAACAGATTGGCATCTCACTGACTTTTAAATGGGAAGAGGGGAAGAAAAAAGGAGAGCTCACTAAAGATTGATAAAGAATACTCTCATCCAACAAACTCAAGTGGAACCATGTTTGTTCTGAGACCATTTAACTGATTTAGAAATAGTTGGGAAAAGATTTCCTGCATTTTTTTTGCTGAGGCAATTGGTGTTAAGTGACTTGCCCAGGGTCACACAGCTAGGAAGTGTTAAGAGTCTGAGGGCAGATTTGAATTCAGGCCCTCCTAACTTCAGGGCTGGTACAATATCCACTATACTACCTAACTGACCCCAATTCCTGTATGTTATTAAATGATTTATAAATGTTTGCAAATGAATCTTGTTCTTTTTCAATTGAAAAAATTAAGTATTTTCTTATTACTATCTTGCACAAGATAGAGTACAGAGTATCTGGAGATATATTAGTGAATCAGTATCAGAAATACAGCTGAGAGGCAAATTAAGAAAGGCTACTATCAGGGGCAGCTAGGTGGCGCAGTGGATAGAGCACCAGCCCTGAAGTCAGGAGGACCTGAGTTCAAATCTGGTCTCAGACACACGTAACAGCTGTGTGACCCTGGGCAAGTCACTTAACCCCAATTGCCTTAGCAAAAAAAAAAAAAAAAAGAAAGGCTACTATCCCCCAAATAGACGTTTCCGGAAGAAAATTAGCAATGGGAAAAGGTTGTCATTATAATGGAAGTATATCCTGGAGTTTTGAAAAGGCCCTAGGCACAAACAAAATTCCAGGGTGAGAAGGTAGCTGGTAGTCAGTAGCATCACCAGGAAGGAAATGACATAGAGGACTACAAGGCTAGGGAAGTGCCAAAAAGGCCTTATTGAGAGTTTGACTCTTCTACTAACATGTCTTTGTGAGATTCTCCCATCCTAATACTCTGCAAAATTCACTGATTAGTAACCTCCCTTCTCCTTGCTCCCCCAATCCCTATGATATTGAATTTCTAAAAACTGAACAATAAGTGGGTGTGTATCCCAATGAGATAATAAAAAGAGAAAAAGGACTGACAAGTACAAAAAATGTTTTTAGCAGCTCTTTTTTTTTTTTTTTTTTGTAATGGTAAGGAACTGGAAACTGAGTTGATGCCTATCAGTTGAAGAATGGCTGAATAAGTTAGGGTATATGAATATAATTGGATATTATTGTTCTGTGAGAAATGATGAACAGTTTGATTTCAGAAAAGCCTGGAAAGGCTTTAGTTCATTACATGAACTAATGCTAAATGAAGAGAGCAGAACCAAGAGAGCATTGTACACAGCAACAATAAGATTATATGATAATCAACTATGATGGACTTTGCTCTTTTCAACAATGAGATGACTCAAGGCAATTCCAATAGATTTGTGATGAAAAGACCCATCTGCATCCAGAGAGAAAACTATGGAGACAGAATATGGATCAAAACATAGTATTCACCTTTTTGTTGTTATAATTGCTGTTTTTTGTTTGCTTGTTTTTTTTCTCATTTTTCCCTTTTGATCTGATTTTTTTATGCACTTTGATAAGTGTGAAAATATGTTTAGAAGAATTACACATATTTAGCCTATTGGACTATTTTCTGGCTAGAGAAGGCAGAAAGGAGAGGAGGGAATGACAAAAGTTTAGAACACAAGGTTTGCAAGGTGAATGTTGAAAACTATCTTTGCATGTATTTTTAAAAATTAAAAGCTGCTATTATATTTTAAAAAGTCAACAATTAAAGAATAACCTGCTTTCTCTTCCGTAAATTATCACCAGATCAATTCAAATTCGTCTGCCTCTTCCAAAACAGGAAAGGGAATGAGTGTTTATGTAGCACCTACTTTAAGCCAGGCACTATGCTAAAAACTTTTACAAATATTATTTCATTTGATCTTCACAACAAACATGCAGCATAGGTGCTACTTTTCTCTTCATTTGATAGTTGAGGAGTCTGAGATAAACAGAAGTTAAGTGACTTGTTTAAGTTCAGACACAGCTAGCAATTTTAACTTGTCTTCATGATTCTAAGATCAGTGCTGTATCCATTGAGTTGCTAGCTGCTTCTCTGGAACAAGTGACTCTCTCTGGATTTTCTAATCTATACTGAATACATTTCTCTATATATTACATTTTTTCTTGTCTTAGTCCTTCCATCTTCTGACACTCACTGAATCTTGATTTCCTCAATTGATTCTACATTTCTGTCCATCAGTTCTAAACATGAGAGGCGTTATAGTAGAGTTGATAGAAAGCTGGATTTAGAATTAGAAAGACCTAGTTCAAATCTTACCTCAGATACTTATTAATTATGTGAATGAGTAAGCCATTTAACCTCTCTGGACCTCAATTCCCTTACTTGCAAGGGACTAGATTTAGTGACCTCTAAGGTTTCTTCTAATTTTCTGTTTATGATATTGTGATTCATGACTCATTTATCCAAAGAAAGAAAGAGGAATAATCCTTCCTCCCATCACCACTACCAGATTCCTTTCATATCACTATTATTTATCAACATTTTCTCCCTGAGGTTCACTTTCTCCAAAGGTATTACCCCTTCCATAATGGTTAATGATTAACCTCCAAGGCATTGTCCTTCCGTTTTAAATGAGTTCAGTGTCTAACTATAAAACATATGTATCCAGACTCCTGTTCTTATAAGAGGGAAGTTAAACATAAATGCTGATGTTCAAATACTTTAAAATCCCTTATCTACCATCTACTCAATTTGCATAATGTCCTAATCATCCATTCTACCTCATCTATTCACTGAAATGGTACCATCCTTGATCTTGCCATCATAAGTGAAAAATATTCTATTTGGGACAGCCACAGTAGATATAGCACTTGGTTTAGAGTCAAGAAGACAAGTTAAATTTGTGACTTTGGACACTTATCAGCTAAGATACTTTATTTCTGCCAACTTCAGATTCTCTGAAACAAAATAGGGATTATAATAGCACCTACTTCTCAATGTTTTTGTGAGGATCACATGAGATTAGTTTGTAAAATGCTTAGCACAGTGTCTACAATATAGGAGGTACTTCTATTTCTCTCCCTCTCTTCTAAACCTTTTGAGATATAATTTCTAACCTCATTGATCAACTGGAAATGCTATCTCCAAAGTTATCATTGTTCTGCCAAATGTCAAATCTATTGGCCTTTTATAAATTCTTGTTCTTCTAGATATCTCTGAAGTATTTATATTTTTGAATATCCTTTCCTCTTAAATATTCTTTTCCCCCTAGTCTTTATGACATAAATCTCTTTTGCTTCTCTTCAATATATCTGATTACTCCTCAGCTTTTTTACTAATCATTCACACCATTTTTACTAACTGGGGACACAAGAATCTAGGTTCTATTCTATTTTCTCTTCATATTTTCTCTCATTTGGTAAGTTCATCCTCCTCCATGGTTCAGTTGTCATCTTCAATAATTTCATTCAGGAGAATGACAATAATGAGACAACATACTAAAATTTGTGGGATATGGCGAAAGCAGTTATAAGGGGTAATTTTATATCTCTACATGCTTACTTGCATAAAATAAAGAAAGAGAAGATCAGTGAATTGTGCTTACAATTTAAAAAGCTAGAAAAAGAGCAAATTAAAAACCATCTATTAAACACCAAATTGGAATTTCTGAAAATAAAAGGGAAGATTACTAAAATTGAAAATAAGAAAAGTATTGAATTAATAAATAAAACTAAGAGTTGGTTTTATGAAAAAACCCAACAAAATAGATAAGCCTTTAGTTAATTTGATTAGAAAAAGGAAAGAGGAAAATCAAATTGTTAGTCTCAAAAATAAGGGAGAACTTTCCTCCAATGAAGAGGAAATTAGAGCAATAATCAAGAGTTACTTTGCCCAACTTAATGCCAATAAATTTGATAATCTAAATAAATGGAGAAATATATACAAAAAATATAGATTTCCCAGGTTAACAGAAGAGGAAATAAATTGCTTAAGTAGCCCCAATTTAGAAAAAGCAATAGAACAAGCTATTAATCAATTCCTTAAGAAAAAATCTCCAGGGCCAGATGGATTTACATGTGAATTCTACTAAATATTCAAAGAACAATTAATTCCAATACTATATAAACTATTTTAAAAAATAGGGAAAGAAGGTGCACTACCAAAGTCCTTCTATGATGCAGATATGGTGCTGATAACTAAACCAGGTAGGGTGAAAACAGAGAAAGAAAACTATAGACCAATTTCCCTAATGAATATTGATAGAAAAATTTTAAATAAGATATTAGCAATGAGATTACAGAAAATCATCCCCAGAATAGTACATTATGACCAAATAGGATTTATACCATGAATGCACAGCTGGTTCAATATTAGGAAAACTATCAGCATAAACAATTATATTAATTGCCAAACTAACAAAAATCATATGATTATCTCAATAGATGCAGAAAAAGCATTTGATAAAATCCAATACCCATTCCTATTAAAAACACTAGAGTGTATAGGAATAAATGAGCTTTTCCTTAAAATGATCTACTTAAAACCATCAGCAAGCATCATATGTAATTGGGACAAACTAGAACCATTCCCAATAAGAACAGGAGTGAAACAAGGCTGCCCACTGTCACCATTACTATTTAATATTGTATTAGAAAAGTTAGCTTTGGCAGTAAGAGAAGAAAAAGAGATTAAAGTAGGTCCTGAGGAAATCAAATTATCACTCTTTCCAGAAGATATGATGGTATACTGAGAGAACCCTAGAGACTCAACTAAAAAACTACTAGAAACAATTAACAACTTTAGCAAAGTTCCAGGATACAAAATAAATCCACATAAATCATCAGCATTTTTATATATAACCAACAAAGTTCAGCAGCAAGAGATACAAAAAGAAATTCCATTCAAAATAACTTTTGATAATATAAAATATTTGGTAATCTATCTATCTGCCAAGGAAAAGTCAGAAACTATATGAACTAAACTACAAAACACTTTCCACACAAATAAAGTCAAACCTAATCAATTGGAAAAACATCAAGTGCTCATGGGTAGGTCGAGAGAATATAATAAAAATGACAATACTACCCAAACTAATTTACTTAGTACCATACCAATCAAACTCCCAAGAAATTATTTTACAGATCTAGAAAAAATAGTAG
>JAJPUD010003690.1:163000-189680 GCA_023553655.1 Myrmecobius fasciatus | reverse complement strand
CCTTCTAAATGTTGAATTTAGCAACAAATGGAACATAAGACCATGAGAAAGGAAAGTCAAAGTTGACTTGGATATGGTGAGCCTACACAGAGCCTTAGACAAAGCATTTTGTAAATGTTATCTGAATTGAATTGGGTGACTGGGACTACTGGGGTGCCATTAATAAGAATGAGAGTTAGAGGATAGAAATTGGAACTGTAATTTTATTTATATATGGAATAACTTGTATAGAACTATCCCTACCAAAGCATATTGGAACCTTCTTTATGATTTACAGTTCTAAGAGTGTTGTCTACAGCAAAGTTTTTTAAACTGTTGGTCATATGGAGTCATGTAATTGAATCTTAGGGGTCTCAACAAATTTGGCAACAATAAAAAGTATCAATTATTCCACCAAGATTTATTTTTATGTAAAAATGAATAAGCTCATCCATCTCATTAATATGCAAATCTTATTTCATCTTTAATAAATAATAAAATTATATGTATACCAAAGAAGTTTTTAAAAATTGATTTCTTTAAGATGTATTACCTGTAAATGTTTGGTTTGTATACCTCTTTTCCATACCTATATACCCAGGGTTGTATGAAAACTGTATGAAAAGCGGTCATGAGAAGAAGATGTTTAAGAAGCCCTGGTTTTTAGAAATGAGGGGTTAAATGATTTACTGAAGATCACACAGCCAGTAAGTGTCAGAAGTAGAATTCTTTTTACTCTGAAATTATCTATTAGGGAGGGCTGCCTCTCTCAGTTGAGAGAATTGAGAAATTAGAGAAGGAAAATAATTTTTTGTTGTTGTTTTATTGAGAGGTTTCTTTTGGCGGGTGGATGAGTAGTTCCAGCTAACTTGAATTTATTGCCCATGAAACATCGGAATACAAATTTCAAGCAGTTGGAATACTGAACTGAAGGTCTGAGGAAAGATTGGGAATAAAGTTATAGAAGTTAGAAGAATAGATTGAGATCACCAAGTGAGAGAATTCATGGAGAAAGGGTATAGAACTTAGAAAGATATCTAAATACAATAGGTATGAAAAGGATAAAGAGTCAAAAAAAGTGTTCTAAAAAGTTTAGATTATTAAGGTTTAGAATCATGCTATATTGAGAGGGAAATTGCAAGTCATGAATTAAAACCATTCTTGTTAAATGCTTAAACTAGTTTCATGCTAAAACTAGAGAAATACAATAGATATTCTTTCTGTTGTGGTTCTTAAAAAATCTAAACCATGGTAACCAATGGAGTCAGCACTCTTGCCAAAGGAAAATTGCTGTTGATCAAAGAGCTTTGTAGAAGCACAAAACCACTGTGCAATTAAAAGGCACACATGTCCGTAAACACATGCAAGGACTATTATTTTCACTGATGTTTCTTCAGTGGATTCTGCCTCTACAAATGCCATTTATGGACTAACCTTGGAGAGTTCACGTTTCTCTGACAATTTTAATTTTGAGCCAACAGTTCTTATTTCCACTGACCTTCCCAGAAAACAAATTCAGAGAGTAACACTTTCTATCTCAATACTATATTCATTTTGGAAAAAAGTGGTGTTCTTAAAGAGTTCTAGTGAAAAGCTGAGTATGCCATGATAGAATGCAACAGTATCATAAAATTATTAATGGACATGTAATTCAATGCAGAGAAGAGCAATTATTTCACTAATATGGGAATTTCTTCCACTTACTGTGATCATTACCCTTTAGGAAACTCATGAGATGTTGAAGCCACAGTAATTCTTGACTTTGTGTCCAGTCTTCTGATGGATTTCTTCAAACAAACATGCTCAGAAAATAGACATAGTTTATGGCTGGGATCTTTTGCAATCTTTCCAATTTGGCAGACCAGTCAATACTTGAAATCCACTTTGAAAATCATTTTGCCTTCCTTATCATGAAGTAATAATTCATAGATCATAGATATAGAATTATAAGGATCCTAGAGGCCATAGAAATGGGGATATTTCTCCCCTCATTTCAGAGGTGAGGAAACTGAGGCACAGAATGGAAAAGTTACTTGTCCAGGTTCACAGTACTAGAATCTTTGACAAATTTAAATCCAGGTCATTCTGACTCCAAATTCTATGCATAATACATCAAAGTAGTTCTAGATAAAGACAGACAGATGGACAAATTGATAGACAAATAGTAGATATCTATAAATATATACATATACTTATGTAGAAGATGTGCACATAACAAAAATATAGGCAATAAAGTCATGATTTAAAAGATTTATTAATTAAATATCTCATACTTTATACAATTGGTACATGCTTCTAATTTTTTGCCACTGAGGACACTCAAGCTGGTAGATCACTTGAGCTTGGGAGTTATAGTGGGATAAAGTTGATTAACTGCATGCAGGAAATCTGTCACCAATATGGGAAGACCAAGAAATAAGAAGGACCACCAGGTTGCCTGAGTGAAAGCAAACTGTATTGGATTAGAGGCACAACAAGTCAAAATTCCCAAGACAATTAGAGGTTGGGTCAGAAATACTGTATGTTCACCTCGGTGAAACTAGGGAGATCCAGTTTTAAGACAACTAAATCAACACATAAACAGATAAATGCACATAAAATATATACAAAGCAAATAAAAGTTGATTTTTTTTGGGGAAACAACAATATGGGGGAAGGATTTAGAATAAGTCAGGAAAATCATCATGAGAGTGGTAGCATTTAAGTTGAACCTTGACAGGAGCTAATGACAGAGCTTGAACCACAGATTGAAAACAGAGCTTGAAATTTTCTTTTTTAGTTTGAACGAAATCATAAATAGGAGGGGAAAACAAGATCATGAAATATGATGCCATGCAAGAAAACATACATAAAGGATCTCAACAGTAGCAGCAACAGTAGATATAACTAGATGGAACAGTGAATAGAGTATTGAGCGTGGAGTCAGGAAAGCAAGAGTTTAAATCCAGCTTCAGACATCATTAGCACAGAATCGGGCACATAGCAAATTAATGATTGTCCCCTTCATTTCCCATTACCATCATTATCAGAGTGATCTACAATTGGGAAAAGAAGTGGACTAGTCAAATCGAGTAAAGTGTACCCAAGAGGGAGTAAATATGCTTTGAGAAGAGTCCTTAGCATATTAAGCAGACTCCTTTTGAGTATTCCTGGAAGGATACAGAAAGAATAGTCATGGATAGAATATAATTTTTATGACAAGTGAAGAGAACAGTCATTGGCACATAGGTCTAAAGTTAGTTACAACTTTTTGAAATATTGGTACAATGTTGCTCTGGTCCTAGCAGACCAACCCTCAGGTCCGTGTCGTTATTCAAGCTGTCATGTGTGGAACATATAAAATACAATAGCGAGTAAAAGGATGTAATAACAAATTCTAGTGAATGTTTATTCCCATCACCTCCAAATTTACCACAAAGATTAAGAAAGATAATCTGTGTAGAAGTGAGAGGTCTGTCAAATGTTAGAAGTTCAAGTTCCCCATAATCTGAACTATTTAATGCCTCAGGTAATAAGAAAGATGTGCCAATTGTTCAAGCCTTTGACCTTTGGGACAACTAGATGAGGAAAATATCTATATCATCTCTACCTTACCTGAAACAATTTTTCCACTTTATAATCCCAGATCTAATACAGGTCTTTCCTCAAATCTCAAGTCTCTCACTATTCCTATTGATCCTCTATGTTGTTGCCAAGATTTTCTTTTAATGCAACAGGCTTAACCTGGGGCAGTTAGATGGCATAGTGGTATGGAGTCAGCAAGACTGAGTCCTGGCCTCTGATACCAGCTATGTGACCCTAGGCCAGTAACTTAACCCTGTATGTCTCAGTTTTCATGTCTGGAAAATGAGCTGGAGAAGGAAATAGCAAATTACTTCACTATCTTTGTTAAGAATACCCCAAAAGGGATTGTGAGGAGTAAGATATAATGAAACAACTGAATAATAACAGATCTAATATATCACACCCCTGTTCAATGAGTTTTGATGACTCCCTTTTATCTTCGGGAAAAAAATATAAAGTGCTAGGTTTTGTAGCTGAAGATTTTTATTACTTTACTTCCTACTATTCTCATCTTTTTTTGATTGTTTTACTGCCTTCTATGCATTCTACATCCACATTATAGTGGTCCATCTTCCATTCTTTACATGCCATTCCATTTTCAGTCTTTGTGCCTTTTCATTGGCTGCCCCTCATGCTTAGAATGCTCTACCCTCTCCCCTTTATCTCAGTTTCATCAGCTTCTTTCAAATCTGAGCTCTTCTCACTTTCTGCAGAAGGCATTTTCCCTTCCTCAAGCTACTGATGCCTTTCCCTCTCAGCTTACTTTTAATTTATTCAATATTTATCTTCCATATTACATCTCTCACATTAAATTGGAAGTGTGTTGATAGCAGGAATTCCCTTTTATCCCTTTCTTTGCATCTCTAGCACTTAACATCTTGCATGGCACTAAGTAAGCTTTTAATAAAATTTTGTTGACTTGACATTAAAGGCAATAGGCCTTACCTACATAAACAGGCCTTGTTCCTACCATTCCTATAAAAGGAAGTTTCCATTATCCTGCTCGAAAGAAATTTTTAAAGCTTTTTTCAATTGCCTTTATTATCATAATCTTTGATTGTCTATTCTTCACCTTGGTCTTTAGATAGTTATTCTGCATTGCAAATGCTCAATCTTTAACATGTGTAAAAATGAAGAAATCAAATCCTCCCAATCTTATTAAAAAAAAATAATAACCTTCAAGGGCAAGTGGGAAAGCTCATATATCTCCCTGTTATTCATCTTATATAATATTTTTTAAAATGGGCTATTTGGTTATAACCAATAACTTCTTGGCTCCACCTGGTTTATTCTCATCAGATGATAGATACATAAATATATGCATAGGCATTATATTTACACAAATATATATGACTATATTTTAGATAGTATGTACCTAATACATATTACTCAATATGTGTATGATATATGTATGTATATGCAGACTTTTTAATGATATTGTTTTCAGTGAGAAATGGAACATTTAATAAATAGATTCTATGGAAAACTGATGGCAGACTGATTTTTTTTAAACTTAAATTGGAGTCTGCATTTTTATAAACTTTGCACATCTTATTCCCCGGATTTTGTTCTCAGGAAAGCATCCTTATTTCCTTGCTATAATTGCATAAAACAATGAGACTCAATATTTTCAGGAATGTCCAGTTGATTTTTTCTTCCCCGAAGCTTCAGATTCTCCCTGATTTTTAATGCCCATTTGGGGTCACTTTCCAGTCATCTCACGCACTAGCTCTGCACATCAGTGCTTCCCATATGGTAATGAGTCCATCTCATTTGAGGGCACAAGCTGCATCCCAATGAATAAATTCATGAAGACAAACCTCTCTGTGACCCCATTTCTATGGTGTTTTTGATCTAGTCCCACCCTAGCTCATTACTCCCCTCCCCTTGACAAAAACAGCCATCCTGTTTCCTCTCTGATCTAATCTGGCCTTTAAAGGTAGAGAAAGATAAAGGGTACTCAAAGGGAGGAATCTCCATCATTTTCTCTTTGTGAATGATTAGCCAACTGTGCCTTTTTAAGCAGTTTCTTTCAAAATGGAATTCCTTGTCTGTTCAACCAAATTGCATCCTCAATTAGGAAACTACATTGATAATATAATTATTATTATTGCATATATGTTCAGTAAATTTCATTAAAATGTCTTTTCAGTTGATGATGGTTCATTAACATGCAAAAATCTTTACAAGGACACCAGAATTCAATTCAGTTCGATTCAACAAATTCAGAAGCTACTAGATGAGTATGGATTTCCTGATTCCATAATACCTACACAAGGGAATAGCATTAAAACATCAGTACAGGCTTTCTTAATGTAAAGGCTAATAATACATCATTATCCATCCTCTTTTTTGACTGTTGTTTCCCAGAGCTAAAAAACAATTCATATTGTTCTATGGCCATTTAATATTATGACATCTTCAGGAATTGAGGAACTTGGTTGTCTTTGAGTTAAAATAGTCACTTATGTGGGATATTACATTATGTTTATCACACACACACACACACACACATATATATATATATACATATATATGTATATTTTTTTCTGAGGCAATTGGGGTTAAGTGACTTGCCCACGGTCACACAGCTAGGAAGTATCAAATGTCTGAGGGCAAATTTGAACTCAGGTCCTCCCGACTTCAGGGCTGGTGCTCTATTTACTGTGCCACCTAGCTGCCCCTTATATATGTTTATATCAGGGCAATGAATCTACATTTATGTTGTGGTCTCATGTCCAGGTGGGCCATTTATTTTTCTTGTATTTCTTTTAACTCATTTTTATTATTTTTTGTTTTCTATTATCTTCATTTTAAAATATATGCCTACTTTTCTTTTCTCTTACCAACTGTAATGAGAGTTAAGAAAGAGACAAAGAAAAGCACTTTATTTACTTACCAACACTTCAACTAATGGGGTATTTGACATATAGAGTTTTCCACCTCTGCAAAGTAAGGGGTTGGGATTAGGTAGATTTGTCAATGGAAAAGGCATTGATGAAATGGCTGGTAGAAGGAAAGGAATTTCATATTTTGCTATGAGTCAGGAGTCTGCCCAGGAAATTCACTAGAATGACTCCAGTGAAGAATACTAAGGTAAAACCAGGATAGGGAGAAGTTTGAGTTGAATTCTTCTACTAGGATTCGATTTATAAAAGGAAAAGAGAGGAAAAAGTGGGTATGAAGTTCTGAGAATATAAGATCATGGGTATTAATGTATTAACCAGGTATGGATCAAGGGATGTTGTTACATGATGAAAGGGAGGTGAAGAAGGAATCTCTACAGTAATGGACAAGTACTTTGATTTTTACTCTTGCAGGCAGTGGCAAGCACCTTTTCAAAGTATAGAATTATAAAAAGGGTGAAAACTAATACAGCTTCTTTGACCCTAAATGGCATCCAGGCATAACCCCTAATAATTGACTTCAATGTAAAGAAAGGACTCTTAGGATTAAAAATCATCTGTCCATGTCCTCAGGAAACTTCTCTTGTGCTCCTTCCATCTCTCACAGCTACTAGCATTTTCCCTGTTTAAGGCTACCTTAAAAACTCTGTTCTTATGTTATATTTTCTGATTTATATATGTGTCTCCTACATTAGAATGGGAAGAGGAAAAGAGAGGAGAAGATGGGGAAGAAGAAAAGAAAAGGGAAGGGGAAAGGAAAAGAGAGGAAAGGAAAGGAGAAAAGAGGAGAAAAGAGGAGAGAAGAGGGGATGGGAAGAGAATGGTGAGGAAAGGAGAGGAGAAAAGGAAAGTTCTTGAAAATCATGACCTTCACCATTATATTTTTTGTTTGTTTCTGCTATGTCCAATTGGTCATAAAACAGTTTGAAATTTTAATGTCCTTGATATAAATGTTAAGATGTAGAAAGCAATTCATAAAGTAAACATCTCCATTATAGATATTAAAATGTAGAAGAAATTATAGATTTGAATCTTGTTAAACTCTATACTGATCAGACCATACCTAGAGAATCATGTCTGGTTCTATATACCACAATTAAGGAGAAAATTAATAAGCTACAGAGGTTCTTAAAGAAAGCTAACAGGATAGTCATGGACCTAAAATTTATGCCACAGAAGAATCAATTAACAAGACTAAGAACTTTTAACTTTCAATAGATAAAGTTTAAGGGTGATGTAATAGTTGATAAGACAAAGCTGGGAACAAATGATGTGAGTGCCCAAAAGCTAATTGAAACATTAAGAAAAAATAAATAAATACATTCCTAACAGCATTAGGCTGGTTGAACTGGAAGCTATCAGGTAACTTGTTGCTTTAGTTAATAGAAAACTGGATTGGTACTGGGAAGGCCTGAATTCTTGAATTCAAATTCTTCCTCAGGCATTTCCTCCTGGTTAAACTCTGGCCAAGATAACTTCTGTGAACCTCTGTTTCTTCCTCCAAGTGGCAAGTTTCAGGGCAGTGACTTGCTTTGGCCACAGCAAAGAGCATTTATTGAGTTGTGGAGCAGCTGTATCTGGAATGGTAGAGGGAATCCTCTCAAGTCTGGGTATTTTGATGACATAATAATAACAATAATAATAAAGAATAGTATACAACATTCTATTCTATCATCATATTTGAATACATTAAATCATAGTATATTTTTATATAATAATATATACTTTGTCACATTATATCATATATATTAATTTATATTACATATTGTATCTTGTATTATATGATATTGTATTATTGCATTTTGTTGTTTTGTGACAAACTCCTGTTTTCTACATTAGATAGTGCTGTGTTTTGCTCTGATATATTATGTTATCTTATAATTAGCATTTATTTATAAGTTTTGCAAAAATGCTTTTCATTATTTCTCCATTCAAGCCTTATGACAACTTGGTAGTTGATACATTACTATTATCATCATTTTATAGTGAAGGTAACTAGATTTTGCCAAGAGTCACCTAAGAGATAGAGTAAGATCAGATTCACATTCATGCTCAGATTCCTGACTCCAGGACCAGCATTCTAATCTCCACTGCACTGCCTATCAATTTTATTCTTCTAAAGGCTGAGATGCAATTTATAAGAAAATTTGGATCTCTTTCTCTTTTCTGGATAGACTTCATTAACCTTCTTCTTGCCCACTTGGATAATGGGGATGATGACCATATTCAATGAAAAATTATTTAATTTTGTTTTTCTTAACAGAGTTATTATTGTTTCTTTCCATTTTTTAAAAACTTTTTTTCATTCCAATTCTTTTTATTTGTCTTTCCAGTGTGAGTTCTGGCCCTTCCTTCCCTAACTCTGGCCTGACTTCAGATGCTGCTTTTCTTTCCTACTTACATATTTCTATGTATACATGGCTTTCTTCCAACACGTGTTTTAGTGATGTTTGCTTAACTTCTTTCCTAGCACTCATTTCTAATTTTATCTTTTCAGGTGTTACCTTATATTTCCTTTTATGATAAGTTATTTTTATTATTATTAATGTACTTGAATATTACCATGAACAGGTTACATATTTACTGTGGCTTCTTTTCTGCCCTATGTAGCAGATGGAAGAAATAATAAAAGGGAGTTAACCTAACTGAAATTCAAAGATAAGGAAAGAGAAAAGAGGAAGCATTCAAAATAATTTGACATAGTCTTTCTCTAGGGACACTGGAAAGACCACTGAACTGAGAATAACAAGTAGCATTTATATAGCATTTTGAGACCTATGAAGTACTTATGGTCATCATTCATCCTCATAGCTGTAAGGTATGTGTTATTATCTTACAGGTGAGGAAGCAGAGCCTAAAAGCAGTTACATGAGTTCATGTAGCTAGAACATGTAGAAATTATCTGAGGTCTTCCTAATTCCAAGTCTAATGTTCTATCACTGTTATATCATCTTCATAATCCTGGATACGACACTCTTTCTCTTTTCTGATACAGCTTAATGTCCTATCAGCTTTTTTGGAAATCATATCACACCATCACAAATTCTTTACAGAAGAAGAAAAACAGACTCAGAAAGGGGACTAAGGTTAAATTCAGGTCAGTACTTTATCCACTGAGCCCAGTTGCCTCTGAAACCTGAACACTGAACCCTGAACAAAGACTATATGCTTTGTCCTATTTGAAGCATATAGTCTTATGAGCCTGTGATCCCTAAGGTTTCTGTATACCCTAAATCCTGTGACTAAAAAGACAAAACGAATTAGGTGAGTATTAACTGATAAGTATTACTAAAATATATGCTCAGGGCAACTAGGTGGTGGAGTAGATAGAGCACCAGTCCTGAAGTCAGGAGGACTCTAGTTCAAATCTGGTCTCAGACACTTAACATTCCCTAGCTCTGTGACCCTGGACAAGTCACTTAACTTCAATTGCCTCAGCAAAAAAATAAAATATATACTCATAAAAATCATATTGCTATTTATGAAGTTGCTTTGCATTCATTTCAACAAGAACAATTATTCACATTATTTGACTTGAGGTAATAGTAGTAATAAAAATGCATTAATCATTTTGTCAAAAGGATTATTTTCCCTTTGTTCTATACTGTTCCAGGTTTCAGTCTTCTGCACATTCATAGCACTTTAGAGAGAGTAAGAATGAGGAGAAGCCTGAGGATGTTTGATCAGAAAGAGATATTAAAAACATCTTTTTTGGAAATTTTTCAGTGATATGATGGATGCATTAATTTATATCATTTTAAGTCTCTTCTTAATGGTTTTACTCACTTTTAACATGCCTATTACATTCCAACCATTATGTAAAACTATTGCTTTTAATTTTTATTATAATATACATAATATGGAAAGTTTAATATTTGCAGTTTGCAGAAGCTGATTTATTAAAATCCACCAAAAATTAATGTATCTGTAATCTCATCATTGTGGATATTCCCTCCATTGATACAAATTATAACATCTATAATTGGTGACTTGTCATACATGTCTTTGTAAAAGCTTACCATCATCCTTCATGTAGGATATCTCCATTGGATTATTCTGCCTTCACAAGTTTACCAGTTAATTTTATATAAGCTTTCCATTTTGTTATTCCTCATTATCATAATATGAACAGTTCATTTCTTTGTTCAATTTCACATTTCTTTAATGACATCCTTGAAACTCTCCAATGTAATTCCCATTTTTGGATGTATTGTAGGCTGCTTACTTCACCATGTACCTGTAAAACATCAATACAAAAACACTGGGATTCAAGTGATGGGTTTTGATGCTAAGATATTAATAATTAAAATCACATTAATAGGTACATAGTTTTAGAGCTGGAAAGTTAAAGATCATAGTCTAAAGCCTTTATTTTATAGAGAAGGAAATTTAAGTCTGGAAAGGTTAGGTTACTTCCCTATGTAGTAACAGAGGCAGAGTGAATCCAGGTTTTCTGACTCTCAAGTCTGTAATCTTTTTATTCTACTTCATTGGAAAGGAAAATATCTAACAGAAACAAACCAAGAACTAACTCTGTGTGTGTGTGTGTCTGTCTGTTTCTCTCTATGTCTCTTTGTGTCTCTATGTCTCTGTGTCTGTCTGTCTTTGTCTCTCTGCCTTTGTCTCTCTGTCTCTCTCTGTGTCTCTGTGTCTATTTCTTTGTCTTTGTCTCTCTGTCTCTATGTCTCTGTGTCTATTTCTCTGTCTGTCTCTCTCTCTTTGTGTGTGTTCTCTTTCTGCCTTTCTTCCTTTCTCTTTCTCTCTCTCTCTATGTTTCTCTGTCTCTCTTTCTCTGTGTGTCTTTCTGTGCTCTCTCTCTCTGTATCTTTCTGCCTCTCTGTCTCTGTGCTTCTGCCTTTCTGTGTGTGTATTTCTCTCTGTCTTTCCCTCCTCCTCTCCCCTTCTAAATCCATCCCTCAACTTGTGATGACATTTCCTGGGTGTAACATTGACCAGATCTCTGTCTCTCTATTGAATGGTCATGATGCAATCAAAATCTAATAAATAGGAAACATCAACACTGTAAGAATAACTTTGGAAAGAGCCACAAAAAAAGGGCAATTCATCTTCTGCCCCAAATTATGCCCTTGGAAGATGACTATTTTACTCTGGACAATAAATGCATTTTTATCATAATTTAGCTAAGAGATGATTAAGAAATATTATTTTAAAAGTGCTTCCTCCTGTCTCCTCTAGAGAAGCTAGGATAAAAACAAAGGAGTGAGGTCAGGGCAGATTAGGGACCTCAGTATGAGTATGAATGTGTTGTACATGCACTTAGAAAGACCTGGACTCTGGATATTTTTTCTATATTCAAACATGAAACATAATGTGATCAAGACAAGAATTGATATGATTCCTTTTCAGAAATGGTTTATAATATGGACTTCTTCTCATATCCAGCTTCAGATATCTTATTAGTTGTGTTACTAGGGGTAAGTCACTATCCACTTTGTATCTCATCTCCTTGATTTATCCAAAGAGAGGGTTGGACCTGATGGTTAATCTTTAAGGCTTTTTTTGTTTTTATTTTAGGTTATCTCTTACCTTCCCTGATCTTTTTTTAAAGAGGAATATGAATCCCACACCCACAAAAAGCCATTCCTAGTCTCCTTAATGTGTCTAGTGACTTTCCTTTGAGATGGCCTGTCTTTTATTCTATATGTATCTTGTATGTAATAATCCTTAACACATTGTTTCCTTCATTGGAATATGGGGGAACTCTGTGGTGCTTGAGGGAGGAACCATGTTTTTATCTTTATCTCTGATACTTAACACAGAACATACTAAGCAAAATGTTAGGCTATGTTATTAGTGACCAATCCACTAAATAGGTGTTTTGATAAATATTCCAACAGCCCATAGCAATCTATTGGAAACTGATCCTTATCAGGCATTACATTATGCCTTTCCTACCCCACCCCCTGTAAATTTTTTTAAAAGAACTATGATCCTATTTTCTCTTTTAAATTTCATCATTTCCTTTTTATAAATTGTTATAGAAATATAAATATAAACATAAATTGTTATTGGAAAGAATGGAAATAAAAATGTGTCCAACTCCCACCTCCTCGCCAACATTAAAAAAGCCACAAGGCCTCAAAAGAACTTTAAATAGCTATTATAATTTAATTCTGACCATCAAAAGATAAAAGGAAATCTTTCAAGATGAACTGGCTATATAATATGCCCACACATAGTCACACATGCATGCATGTACAGTTAAATTCTCAGATTTCTTATAATACTAGAATATAACTATAAGAATAAATCTTAAGATATTATTCATGTCATATTCTCTCTCAGGCACAATTCTGTCATTGTTTTTAAAGCAACTTTTCAACTCTTGGAATCAATGAGCCACCCCCCTGAGAATTGATTTTTATTGCTTTTTTTTCCCCTTCCCTCTTTGCCTGTGAGCACTGGGGGGTATGATTTGCCCTTCAGCGCCTCTCCTGTTGCAAGACTTGATTCCAAGGTTCTTTTCCTTTATTTGTTTTAATGTGGTAGTTCTAACAGAGACTAAAAATTACATTCTTCAAGCCATCTGTCTTAGAAGGCCCAAGGAGGCCAGCATATTTTCATTTTTAATTATAATCAATAACCCTAACCTTTTATACTAGGAAGGAAATGATTTAAGAAGGTATCTAGTAAATTTCATGGATTCCTTACCTGGACTAATGAACCAGGTTAGCAAATAGAGAGGCATTCAAAAAAGTTTTTTCCCCCCAAGCTATCATCTTCCTAGCTAGCATTTATATTCAAAATGTGCAAAGCATTCCACATATATTTTTTTTTCCCAAGCACTCTGGGAAGTGGATGATATTATTATCCCCATTATATAGGAGGGGAAACTAAGGCTAAGTGAGATTAAATAATTTTCCTGGGGTCACACAACTATTAAGCATTGAAGACAGTAATTAAACTCCTATCTTCATGGTTCCAAGTTCTGAGCTCTATACACTATGCCATCTAGATGTCTACGGGTAATTTTTTGTCTTTTTCTTTTTTAATTTTTATTTTTCTATTTTATGGATTAAAACAAGAATTTCCATAACATAGAAAAATATTTTTAAATTATTGCATATGAAAATTCAAATCTATTATATATAAATTGCTATTCCTTCTAAATATATGACAGTTATCTTGTACATTTCTTTTGTTTTTCCTTCCCTTTGGTTCTTGCCTCTCTCATCCTACCCATCACCTAGAGATGGCTACCATTAGACACAAATAGATTTATATATGTAAAATCATTCTCTACATAATTCTATTTATTAGTTTTTTTCTCTAGATATAGATAGCATCTTTCTTCATCTGACCTTTGTAGATAATTTAGCTATTTATAATGGTCAAAATAACTTATTTACTCAAAATCATTCTTTTTTTTTATTTTATTTTTTATTTGCAAAACATATGTATGGGTAATTCTTCAACATTAACCCTTACAAAGCTTTCTGTTACAAATTTTTCCTCCCTAATCCCCACCCCTCCCCTAGATGGCAGAATATCCACTACAGATTAATTGTTAAAATACTTGACAAATCGAATATATATATATATATATATATATATATATATATACATATTTCCACACTTATTGTTGTGCAAGAAAAATCACACAGTGCAAGCAAACATCAATCGAGAACATGAAAATGTTATGTTGTGGTCCATATTTCACATCCCTCTCTCTGGGTGTATATGACTTTAGTCAGTGAACATTTGGAAGTGGTTTGAAACATTTCATTGTTGAAGAGAGCCATGTCCATCAGAATTGATCATCATATAGTATTGTTGTTGCTGTGTATAATGATCTCCTGGTTCTGCTCATTTCACTCAGCATCAGTTCATGTAAGTCTCTCCAAGCCTCTCTGAAATTGTCCTCCTGGTCGTTTCTTTCAGAACAATAATATTCCATAACATTCATATACCATACTTTATTCAGCCATTCTCCAATTGATGGGCATCCATTCAGTTTCCAGTTTCTAGCCACTACAAAAAGGGCTGCCACAAATATTCTTTTACATGTGGGTCCCTTTCCTTCCTTTATGATTTCTTTGGGATATAAGCCCAATAGAAATGCTGCTGGGTCAAAGGGTACAAAGTCATTCTTAAAATAATGCTGCTGTTACTATATACAATATTCTCTTGGTTCTGCTCATTTTGCTCTTCATTATTATGCAAGTCTTTCTAAATTTCTCTAAGCTCATTGAGCTCATTTCTTATAGCACTTTGTTCAGCCATTCCCTGAATGATGATGAAAATGAATAGCTAACATTTACATTGCCCTTTAATATTTACAAAACACTATAAAAACCATTTAATTTTATTATTTAGAAGTTAGGAAACTGATTCATTTCCTGAACTCCAAAATAGGGAAATTAGTAGTATCTACCTCTCAGTGTTATTTTGAGGATCAAATGTGTCAGCATAAGTAAGGTGCTTAGAATAATAGACAATTAATAAATGTTTGTTCCTTTCCCTCTTTCCTTATCCTAATAATCACCCTGGGAGGTAGGTGCTTTTGAGGAAACTGAGGCAGTAAGTATTAAAGAGACTTTCCCAGAATTATGCAGCTAATAAGTATCTAATGTCTGATTTGAATTCCGGTCTTTTGACTCCAGCTTTAATAGTCTGTCCATTGTAGTTCCTAGCTACTTAGTTATACACTGAAAACTCTTTCCAAAAAAAAAAAAAAAAAACAACTTGCTATATAAATAATAAAGATTGTAAAGATTACAAATAAATTTATTTTTAAATGATACTTAAATGTATCATACAGGGAATTTTTTTAATGGAGTCAGTTTAAAAAACTTGTTATCCATCATCTTACTTCCAGAGTAAGGGAAACAATATTGAGAACATATCATAAAACATGAGGATGTAGATTGATTGAATCAATCAGTAAATCACCTCATCCCACTTATAATGAATGAATCAATTACTCCACCAAAGACATTAAACTAATGGACCTCCTTTCACACTCTGTGGGGCTTCTATAAAATTGCAAGTCATTGACTTACCCAAATTATTTGAGTAGCTGCCGGGAAAAAAATCCTAGCTAAACCCTTAAGAGAGTCACCTTGTCTTTCTATTTGTCCCAGCCTCCTGGATCCCCCTCCCCCAGGACCAGAAGAGTACCCTGTGAACTTAGGAGGAGCAGAGGAAGTTGACCTTTTTCAACTGTCTCCAGGACTTTCAAGGGCTGTCATGTGGAAAAGTGAATAGACATTTTCTGCTTGATCCTTTTGGGCAGAACTAGGAATTATGGGTGGAGGTCACTGAGAGGCAGATAAAGGCTCTGATCTAAGTGGGGTATGGAAGGGGTGCAATCATTATACTGCTATTTGTGGAGAGCCTGGGTTGTTCAATTAATTGTAATGGGCTGATTCCAGAGATAAGATTAACCTATATGAATTACTCGAAGGAAAGATTGAATGCCTATTTGTTAGCAATGCAATAGAGGGTAGCCTTGACCAGTTTCAGGATGGACTAGCATAAGGATTCTTAAACTTAGTTCAAGGAAATATGTTTTTCAAAATATTTTGAGAACATTATTAATGAGGTACTCTCCAGAAACTCCATTTGAGAAAATGTCCTTACCAGGGAGCATGACATGCTCATCTTGTATCTTGCTTTGGAATGAATATCTTCTCCCACCCCTACCCCTTCACCCCCCACCCTTCCCTTTTAGCTCCCTTTTATGTGTTATCTTCTCCCATTAAGAAGGTAAACTTTTTGAAGATTGGGAATATTTTGTATTTGTACTCCCAGCATTTAGATAGTATCTGACATATAGAATGTGCTTAATTAATGCTTACTTTAAACTCAACTATTTTGGTAAGGGGTTCATAAGGTTTACCAGACTACCAAAAGGGTTCATGACACATAAGAACCCACTGGATTCAAGGATCTCTGAACTCCCTTCTATTTGAAATTCTGGTAGTCTATGAATGTAGTAAGACATCAATCATAGTTGCTTCAGGAAGCATTGGCCAATAACCACAGGGTGGGTTTTCCTTAGGATGATTGTTTTTGACCAAGTTTAATTTAAGAGTAGTAGATAGAAGACTAAATTTGGATTAAAAAGGACTTGAGTTCAAATGTGCTTTTGGATATTTGCTAGCCTTGTGATCCTGGGCAAGTTAGGTAAATAACCTAAACCAGTTTCCTTATCTGTCAAATAAGCTGGAGAAAGAAATGACAAATCACTCTAGTATCTTTGCCAAGAAAACCCCAAATAGGGTCATATATATGATTTTAACAATAAGAAAGTTCAGTATTTTGCATACAGGAAGCTCCTTGGCATAGCTAATTTTTCTCATATTCTTCTGAGTGAGTTCCCAAAGTTTTAAAAAGGGCCTAATAAAATTGTGTGAAACAAATTAGGAACAATTTTCTCTTTCCAGAAAAAAAAAATTGATGTTTGATGAAGTTTGGAAGAATGGACTGCCACTTTCCTCACAACTAAGTACCATGTTGCATAGAGTGCTGGATTTAGGAATACCCAACTTTGAAACCTGAGTTATTTTTCTCTTTGTTTTTTCTTCCATAAAATGGGGATAATAATGGCATCTCACTGGGTACTTATGAGGATTGAATGAAGTAATATCTATAAGTGCTTTGTAAGTTTTCACTATACTTTGTAAATAAATGGTAGTTATTTCTTTAGGAGGAACTCTTAAAATACATTATAGACAACATAAAATTTTTACAATAAAATTTGGTATACCATTTAATGAAGTTCCATAAACTATATCAGATTCCTTTCCATTCTTACTAGTCAGCTTCTCTTCAATTCGTCCTTTTTCTCAATCCTTGCTTCCACTAACTTAGACCATACCCTCAGTACCTTAGACATGGATTGCTGTGGTAAACTCTTATCTGCCTAGAGCTTATTTTTCCCTTCTCTAATCTAATGTACTCTGCCACAGATAAGTAATTCCTAATCCATTTGCTGCAATAATTTTTCATTATCCAAAACCAAACTCCTTACCCTGACATGGAATTTTCTGTAACTTTACTGTACCTTATATATCTCATTTCTCTTTAAATCTGTTCTCAAAACCATCCCTATCAATCTACTCTCCTCTACTTATCCAAAGACTTAATCTCATCTTTTCCTTTTGATTTAAATGTATTCTATTCTAATTTATCCAATTAACTTAATTTTTTTTCAATTACATGTGAACAAATATTTTAAAACTTTTTTTTAAATTTTGAGCCTTCCCTAATTCTCTTTTGAGAAGACAAACAATTTCATATAAATTATACATGTGCAGTGATGCAAAAATGTACCACATTCATCATGTTTCAAAAGAAAACAGACACCAAAAAAAGAAAAATAAAGTGAAAAAATGATGCCTCAATCTGAACTCAGGCTTCATCAATTCTTTCTCAGAAGGTTGATGAACTTTTTTATCATAAGACTTTCAGAATTGTCTTGGACCACTGTTTTCATCTGATAAATCATTTATAGTTGGCCATTGTACAATACTGATGTCATTGTGTACCATGTTCTCTTGGTTCTGCTCATTTTACTTTGTATTAGTTCATGTAAGTCTTTCCTAGTTTCAGAAAATATTCTTAAACACCTACTATGTGCCAGGAACTGGGCTAAATGCTGAAAGTGAAAAATTAAAAACAAAAAACAAAGCAATTCTTGTCTTCAAGGAACTTACATTGTAATAGAAAGACAAAACATATATAAGGTTATATAAATATTGATTGCAGACAAAATCATATCTTTTAAAATTAAATTTATTTTCAATTTTAAAAAAATTATTTTCTCTTTTTCTATTTTTAAAAAGGGTAAAAGAAAGCAAAACTGTGACAAATATGCATGCTCAAATAAATCTAATTCCCATGTGGACCATGTCTAAAAATACATGTCCCATTCTGCATAGTTAGTATCTCCCTCTATCATGTGGTAAGTAGCAATAATCTTTGACATTATTCCTTTAGAGTCATGGTTGATCAATGTGATGATCAGAATTCTTAGATCTTTCAAAGTTATATAAGGTAATTTAGAGAGAGAGACAGACAGACAGAAAGACAGAGAGGCAAAGAGACAGAGAGACAAGCAAAGACAGAGAAACTGAATCCAAGGGACAGCATTATTCAATAATAATTTTCTTATGGAATAAAGAACACTGGTTATTTGATTTGTTGCATCCTAAACTGAAAACAGCATATTAGCAGTAGAGGAGATCTGTAAAATTATCTAATCCAAAAATTTCAATTAAGGAAACTGAAGCCCAGAGGGGACTAATGACTTTTCTCAAGTTGCACAGTTAATAAGTGACAAAGCTAAAATTTAAGCTGGAATTCACTGACTCTTAGTCCAGAATTCTCATGCAACTGTACCACACATAGAAGCAACCTCAGAACCTTGTAAAAACAAAAACAAAATAACTTAAGTATTATATTCTTATAAAGTCATACATGCTTTCATGAAAATAGATTTCAAATCTAATATCATATATTTTTGTTTGTTTTTTGCACCTAGCCTGTTTCATTCTTTAAAAAAAAATCTAGCCAAAAAAAAAGCCCCAAAGACCTCATTATAAAAATCCTCCTTGCATTCTCATATTACTATTTTTTTTAAAGTAATGTCAAGTCATGTCCACTTCTGCGTCCCTGAACAAATTCTTGTCAACATTGCTTCACTTAACTGATGATTTGTATTCAATTCAGTGTTGAAACCCTGAACAAGACTGACAGCTCAGTTTCCTCCGTGAGTCCCTGCATGAATTGGAAAGTGAAGGCAGTTCCAAGAACACTTTTGTGGCTGTGAACAGTAGCACTGCAAAGACTACTGGCCAGCAGGAAGGGCTCTCTTTTCAGTCACCATGGAAACATAGATTGAAGGAAAGAACAAATATCATAATGGCACCAGAAATTATGAAGGTTACACATTATAAAAAAAATTAATTGCCCCATATTCAGAATCACCTGGCAATAAAAAAAGCCCTCATGAATTTTCAAAGTATAACTCAATCTCTTATTATTTGGATCCACAGGAAAAGTCCCCCCCCCAAAAAAAAATACAACCCATGTAAAGATGCTCTTGATGTAAAGATGCTCTTGATGTAAAATGAATTATAGCATATTTTAAACCCTTGGATTTTCTTTCATTAAATTATTCTAGTAAACAAAAAAAAAATAAAGTTCTCTAAAAGGATAGATAGGCAGATAAGCAAGATATATATATATATATGTGTGTGTGTGTCTGTATATATATATATGCATACTGATACAGATAACTATATTATATATATAAACACATATATACACATATGTTTGTGTATAGATAGACAGATTAGATAAAGAGAGAGATTGATTATGGTGATAGGTAGATAGTAAACTATTTTGTGTACATATTACATAGTATATATATATACATATATATATACATATATTAAATAGACAGATGATAGAGAGGTAGAGATCAAGAGTTAATAGATGAGAGAGACAGAGATAGAAAGATACAAATAAGGCAGCAGAGACAGATGAACAGAGATAATATATAGGTAATTCAAGAATTTATTAAATACTATGTGTCAGTCATTGTGCCAGGGATAGAAATACAAAAGAAGCAAAACAGTCTCTGCATGCAAGGGGCTTACATTCTAATTAAAGAAAACTACATATAAAAGGAAACTGAAAAGAAGGGATATTCATATGAAGGGATATGGAAGGAGTCAGTAAAGAACAAGATGGAGACTTGCACTCTGGTAACATAAGGCATGAACAAATCTATATGAAAGTAGGAAGATTGGAAAGCCAAGTATAAAATTGAGTTTCCAGTAGGAGGAGATAGTGAAATCAAGGTGAGAAAATTATGGGTAAGATTTTTCCTTCCTGAGACAATAAGAGTTAGATGTTAGCCCAGGGTCACACAGCTATAAGTGTCTGAGGTCACATTTAAACGCAGGTACTCCTGCCTCCCAGGCCAATGCTGTATCCACCAGACCACCTAGCTGCCCTTGTTGGTGAGATATGCAGAGCCAATGTGTTATGGTGAATAAATAAAACCTTATCAGCCATTGCTTTACAATTGGAAGTTTTGAATCACCATTTTGTCAAACTCCCTCATTTCACAAATGGGGAAATAGATGTCCTAAGAAGATAAAATACATGCCCAAGGTAACAGGTAGTAAATGGTGGCAATGGTATTTAAATATAGTTCTTCTGATTTCCAATCCACTAAACTTTCTGCCTCACCATATCTTTCAGGGAGACATATTCAAATCCTGCTTCTGACACACTTGCTTATGGGACATTGATAATAATAAAGGGTTAAATTAGATTAGTGCTGACTTCTCTCCCTTGAGAAGATTACTGAGTGTTAGGAGCCCATAAAGGAGTTAAGGAGCTGTTTAGATTTTCTTGTTCCTTTAGGCAATATGAGAAAGCTTCTTCATCATTGATGCAATAATAAGAAAAAAATCCATTAGGTGACTAATGGGTTGGCCTTATCTGTGGTAGATCTTATAAAGACAGAGAGCTAGTTCCAGGGTAACTGGGAGCCTAATCTCAACAAGAGGGCAGTGTGTCATGTGGTCTATGGATACATGGCCTTGTTGTTCCTTCTGTTGGATCTATTTCTTTCTGCTCTTAGAGGAAAATGGACCATGGATAGAATGACCTACATAAGGTTGTTAGAACCAACAAGAGATCCAGAGTCCATTCAAGAGTTTCGGGGCAGCTGAACCAATAAGTCACTAAATATCCTAATCATAATTATATATGAGGGGTGAAGTAGAGAGGACTTATATTCCATCATGCTGCTTGACTTAGAGAAGGCTTCACCTTTCTTCTCCTCAATTACTTACTACTACATAAAGGACATAAAAGTCATCTTCAAATATGGTGTGGAAGAGGGATTCAAATTGTTCTTCTTGTCTCCAGAAGGCAAAATTAGAAATGATGGATGGAAGTTGTAAAGTGGCAAACTGAGGCTTCAAGAAAGAAGGAAACTAGAAATAAGTAGCAATGAAGTTGAAAGATCAATGAGTTTGGTGTCAGAAGAGTTAGCCCTAGTTCTGTCAGCAGCAGTTATATTGCCTCAGGTTATTTTTACTTTTCAGATCTCATTTTCTTTATCTATACAATGACTAATAAATCTATAGTATCTCTCTATATAACTTTATAGAAATAAATTTTGAAAAGATCATAGATTTAAAGACATTAGATGTTATTGAGTCCCCTCCTTCCCATGCCTATTTTACTGATTAGGAAACTGAAACCCAGAATGGCTAATCATCCAGCAAGTAAATGATTAAACTGGATTTGAACCCAGGGCTTCCTGACTAATAGAAGTCCTCCACTCAGATCTCTTCATTTTAGGGGTGAGAAAACTGAAGACCACATAGATGAAGTGACTTACTTAAGTAGACACATATATTAAAGACAAAGCTGGTATTCATTCTCAGGTCCTCAGATTTTCAACCCAATTCTCATATAAAGTAACTGATTCTATCAATACTGTAGATAATTGGGAAAATGTAAACAGAGAACTAGGAGGCAAGATTTAAATAAAAACATAAACCTTGGCTTTACATTTTCTTAAACAAAATTTGTATGCAGGATATTCTAACGATCTAAAAAGAAAATTAAATAGGCAAATGGATATTAAATTCTGACAATTTGTGCTAGATAACTGGGGAATTCTGATTTATATTGTTTCCTATTGAACTCTCAATAATTATTCATTTAAATTACCTAATTATTTCATTATCAGATTTATCAGTATAAGTCAAAATTAAAATATATGTAATTTAACTTATTTATGATTTGTAAAGCAAAGACATTTGCCATTTGGATACATTTTGGAGAATACATCTAAGGAGAAATATTGTAGACCTGAAATATAATTTTTACAAAAGTATTTATTCCTTTCAACAGATAATTGTAGAAGGTCATACTTAATACAGAAATATTGTAATTACTATTTGTAATATTATGCTCTAATTTCCCAAACAAGTTATTTACATCTTTCCCTGTGGAGCCTTCTCCAATTGCCCATTAAGCCTGAGATAATTATTCAGCCTAAACCTATGACCTAGCAAAGATTTGTGTAAGTCAATAAAAGTGCCATTTCACACACAGCCCAGATAATTTATTAAAAATTAATACAAAATGTACTCACATCTATACAAGGGAGAAAAAATCATTTCATCCTTTCCTCTATAGAGAGGATTAAATTGGACAATAGAAATAACAGGATTTTTACATTTGTCAACATCTTTCTTTTTTTTTTTTTCTTTTCTTAGAAAGAGTGGAAGGAAAGAGGGAAAACTAACAGTAGAGAAAACAATATGGCAGGAGGTCTTCAAATTTCAGGTGGTCTGGGGTAGAAATAAAAAAAAGATGTAAAATGAAGAGAAGGGTCTGTCTTGCCCAATCCTAACCCTAGAAAACCTTCATGACCTGTTTTCCTTGTCCTTCTCCACACTTTCTGAGTTTCTCTGGTAGTTGGGAAACTTTGAGAACAAGGGTGGTTTTATCTTTGCCTTTATGGTTCCAGCATCTACCATGGCATCTAGCACATAATAGAGAATTAATAAATGCTTATCAGTTGAAGAACTGATTGCTGTCAAAAGCCACTAAACTAGGTGGATTCATAAATTCATGCAGTTTTCCTCTCAGTACAAAAATTTGGATGTGGAAGAAACAGCTGGAATCAAAATGCTTAAAAGTAAATCTGTCTCTGCAGGATGGAGATTTCTCTAGAGTGCTGAAATGGTAAGTAAGGAGAAGCTGAAAGAGAGGAAAAGGGGAGAAGGAATGGCAGGACAAAAAAGGAGAAGGGAGATGAAAAGAGAGGGGAATAGAAGAGAGGAGAGGAGAGGAAAGGAAAGACAAAGAAAGGAAAGGGGAAGAGAAAAGAGGAGAGGAGAGAAAAGTAGAGGACAGGACAGGACAGGAGAGGGGAAGAGAAGAAAGGAGAGGGAAGAAGAGGGAAGGGGAGGGGAAGGCAGAGAAAAGAAGGGAAAGGAGAGGGAGGGAAAGAGGTGGGAGGAGGGAAGGGAAGGAGGGAAGAGGAGAATTCTACATTTCCTGCCTCTCTCTAGTGAAATGGAAGTTCAATGGGACAAGGGACTATTTCTCTTTAGTTTTATACCACTTAATAAAGGACAGTGGCTTGCACTTGGTAAATATTTAATAAATACTTGTTAAATTGAATCAGGAAGAAGTGTTTTGTCAGTCTCAAATCTCTATCATAATAATGTATTTTTTTTAATATGAAGAAAGGTTAGAGACTTCCGGGGGTAGAGCCAAGATGGTGGAGATCAGACAGGAGTCTCTGTAACCTCCTCTAACCTTCCCTCAAACCAATAGCAGATGAAGCCTCTAGACTGGTTTTGAAGTCAAGGAATCCACAATATCTGGAGTACAATGCATTTCTAGAGGAAGATACCCTGGAGAAACTTCAAAACAGGTGTGTTTTAATTGGGCAGGAGGGTGGTCTGCTGAACTCAGACTGCAGCACAGAGAGACAGGGCAGGAAGCTGGAGCAGGAGTCAGAGGGGTGTGGCTTTCACATACCTGGGAGGCTTGTGTGGGCCTCTTGGGCCAATCTGTCTTGATTGTAAGCAGGTGGTTTAGAAGATCTGCCTTTTGTGGGGAGTAGATTGTGAACCACTGAACCCCTGAATAGCTCCAGACCTAGCTGCCATTACACAGCACCCTAAAGCAATCAATCAATCAGCAGAACTGCCAAGCACCTGAAATAACTCAATCAACAGAACTGCCCCAGGGCAAATTAAAGCAACTGTCCTTCCTTTGCCTTGAAAAGACCTCACACCTTTAAAAAAAAAATGAATAAAAAACCAAAAGAAATTAGAGGTAGAAAAGGGATAATACTGGAAGAAGAAGAAAAAGGAAGTAAAATAAGGGAAATTACATCACATGTAAAAGCAAAGAAAACCTATTATAATTGAGAGAAAAAAGGGAGGGGGATGAGCATTGTGTTAATCTTAATCTCATCAGATTTGTCTCTGAAAGAATAATAGATGGATTTGGTATCACAAATCACAAAGAAACTTGTGCTACCTTATAAGGAAATAGGAGGGAAAGGGGGAAAGAAAGGGACTGTGAACAGAAAGGAAAACAGAAGAATTAGGGGAAAGATGTAAAAAAGGGAGTAAGGTTCTAAAGGGGAAGGATGGTTTGAGGGAAGTGATTATCAAAAGAAAATACTAGGGAGGAAGGAAAGGGGATAAGAAAGAGAAAAGTATAACCTAGGGTAAATAAGATGGCAGGAAATACAGAATTAGTTATTTTAATTGTGAATGTGAAAGGAATGAACTGTCCCATAAAGTGGAAGCAGATAGCAGATTGGATTAAAAGCCAGAATCTAACAATATGTTCTTTACAAGAAACACATTTAAAGCATAATAATACATACAGAGTGAAGGTAAAGAGCTGGAGCAGAATCTATTATTCTTCAGATGAACAAAAAATAAGCAGGGGCAGCAATCCTGGTCTCAGATCAAGTAAAAGCAAAGATAGATCTAATTAAAAGAGACAACGAAAGAAACTGTATCTTACTAAAGGGTACCATAGATAATGAAGCAATATCAATGCTAAACATATATACACCATGTGGTATAGCATGGAAATTCCTAGAGGAAAAGTTCAGAGAGATGCAAGAAGAAATGGACAGCAAAACTGTAATCGTGGGGGATCTCAAACTCTTTCTCTCAGAACTAATTAAATCAAACCACAAAATAAATAAGAAAGAAGTTAAGGAGGTAAACAAAATGTTAGAAAAGTTAGGCATGACATCTTTGGAGGAAATTAAATGGAGACAGAAAGGTGTTTACTTTTTTATCAGTGGTTCATAGAACTTATACAAAAATTTACCATGTGTTAGGACACAAAAACCTCAAAATCAAATGTAGGAAGGCAGAAATAGTAAATGTACTTTTTTCAGCTTATGATACAATAAAAATCACATAAAATATAAGGCCAGGAGAAAACAGACCAAAAAGCAATTGTAAACTAAATAATCTTATCCTAAAGAATGAATGGGTGAAACAGCAAATTACAGACACAATTACTAATTTCATCCAAGAGAATGAGAATAATGAGACAACATACTAAAATTTGTAGGATGTACCCAAAATGGTAATAAGGGGAAATTTTATATCTCTAGATGCTTATTTGCATAAAATAGAGAAAGAGAAAAATCAATGAATTGGGCTTGCAACTAAAAAAGCTAGAAAAAGAACAAATTAAAATTCCCCAATCAAATACCAAACTTGAAATCCTAAAAATAAAAGGAGAGATTAACAAAATTTAAAGTAAAAAAAAAAAACTATTGAATTAATAAATAAAACTGAGTTGGTTTTATGAAAAAAACCAGCAAAATAGACAAGCCTTTAGTTAATTTGATTAGGAAAAGGAAAGAGGAAAATCAAATTGTTAGTCTTAGAAATGAAAAGGGAGAACTTTCCACCAATGAAGAGGAAATTAGAGCAATAATTAGGAGTTACTTTGCCCAACTTTATGCCAATAAATTTGATAACCTAAGTGAAATGGAAGAATATCTACAAAAATATAGGTTGCACAGATTAACAGAGGAGGAAATAAATTACTTAAATAGTCCCATTTTAGAAAAAGAAATAGAACAAGTCATTAATCAACTCCCTAAGAAAAAATCCCCAGGACCAGAAGGATTTATATGTAAATTCTAACAAACATTTAAAGAACAATTAATTCTAATACTATATAAACTATTTGAAAAAATAGGCAATGAAGGACTCCTACCAAATTCCTTTTATGACACAGACATGGTACTGATACCTAAACCAGGTAGAACAAAAACAGAGAAATTTATAGACCAATATCCCTAATGAATATTGATGCAAAAATCTTATATAAAATATTAGCTAAGAGATTACAGAAAATCATCCCCAGAATAATACACCATGACCAAGTAGGATTTATACCAGGAATGCAGAGATGGTTTGATATTAGGAAAACTATTAGCATAATTGACTATATCAATAAGCAAATTAACAAAAAACATGATTATCTCAATAGATGCAGAAAAAGCATTTGATAAAATCCAAAATCCATTCCTATTAAAAACACTAGAGAATACAGGAATAAATGGACTTTTCCTTAAAATAGTCAGTAGCATCTATTTAAAACCATCAGCTACCATCATATGTAATGGTAATAAACTGGAACCATTCCCAATAAGATTAGGGGTGAAA